>LPNX010860579.1:173840-264837 GCA_001517045.1 Pseudotsuga menziesii | reverse complement strand
CAACTCGATATAAGGGGAGTCCGGGGGGATACAGGCCAGCATAAGATCAAGAGGAGTATGAGGCTCTTGCTAAATGTCATGGAAATACTATACAACGGACTCTCGGACCTAAGAGAGGACTCACGGCATGGGCACCAAATGCAAAGGGGAGCTAACTAGGACACCCATGTATAAGAAAGCTCTACCATTCACATAGTACCACTTCTAACAGTAGCATGAAGGTTCCGTGATACCATGGAATGGGTTCGTACCTAAGGTTAAGATGGAACAGTCCTATGGAAATGCATAAGTGCAAGCGGATGTGATATCCTAACCTATATGCCAGTTCAGACATAATACCTGTGATAGGCACGAACGGGTCGAAACCTCGGAGAGAGTGTACAAAAATTGGATCCTACATGACAACCATATTAGTCCAAAACATCCCAAAATAGTCAATATAGAATCCAAACTATAGGATATAGGGAGGAATGATCATGAAAATAGCACCCAAAGGAAATAATGCGGTGAACGATGGGACATAAAAAATAAAGTAAGGTGCAGACCCAGCGGAGTCGCCAATTCTGTTACGGAGAGAAATTCCTATGGCTTGGGGTACCACAATAGACAGCTAGACTCTAGAAATCAGTCTTTCCCAATATGCAATAGAAATAAAAACATCTAACACTAAAGGATCGAACCTCGTACCTTATTCCGGACGGTTGAAGTAGATCCCCGTTGAGCTTTCCAATCTTCAGCTTGAATTGTTATAGCACGTCCTCAACAACAAGTAAACAATACAAGCATACTATATTTCATGGTGTTAGATCTATTCTAGCATATATAATCAATAATGTATAAGCATTTGACATATTCCAATGGATACAACATTCATTCAAATACACATTACTGGACAGGAAAAGATATTTCTATTAATATGAATCAGAGATTACAAGTGACAACCTTTGACGGCACGTCTGCGAACCGGAGAAATTGAATCCCCCACTTGGGCCTCCATCACTCCGATAGAAAGCTCACTAACAAGGGAAAGCTTGGGAAGAACACAACAGTGCTCCAAAGGGACAAAGGGATGCAGAATCAAGTATAGTTCTGGAAACAATGGACTATAGTTTCGGTACTCTCAATTCTCTCCTCTTGTTTTCAATGTCTCAATGGTTCCTTATATATCTTTCCAAAGTGATACTGAAAGGTCGAATCCGTGCAATCTCAAGGCATATGGAAGGCCAAGAGTCATATGAGTCGGATTCAAGACAAGGAACGGTCCAACAGTTTTGGATTATGCACACATCCCGATGTACGCGACTATAGAGGGAATATCCGCATATGTACACAGTTATCGGGGAAAAGGCCGCATATATCATTTTTCTAATGTTTTTAGGGATGGTCAATGATACATCAAAAGACAATAAATGGTCCATAGGGAATAATGAGTCTGCAACGGGATAGGGGAAGGCCATACAATGTGTGATTCACCTAGTGTGGTGAAATCCACTATAACATCGACAAATGGTTTGAGTTTGTCTGCAAGTAACCTATCAAGCCCATAGGATGGTGAGTTGATAGTATTAACAATTGGTCTCAGCGGAAAATCACCTTTGTGTATTTTTGGTAGACCATAGATGCGTGGTATCACAGGATTTTTAGGGATGATCTTGTTTTTTATGATGTCATCTAGAGATGAGTCTTGGATAGTGTAGAAGGAGCAAGTCGACGAAGTAAACTTGAACAAAGACCGACTTAGTCGATTAGCTGACTAAGTCGATGGGCCGACTTAGTCGATCAGCAAACTAAGTCGGCCGACTGACTAAACTAGAAGATTAGTCGGTTAACTAAAAGTCGTGTCGGTTCAACGAACCGACAGGTAGTTATTTTGTAACTATCTGTACATTGTATATATTAGGCTGTTGAGCCAAACGAGAACTCTGTTCAGTTCTCTGTCTTGTATGAACTCATTGCAATAATATAATATGTTTTCCTATCTGTTCTTGTCTCTTGTCTCTGATTTATAGTTATGTATGTTTAGTATGTATTATTGGTAACCTTATGTGATTTGTGAGATTAATCCTTCTCAAGGAGCACCTTGGACCAAACCGATTGATGAGGAAGTCGATGTCAGACAAATGTATCAGATCAAAAACAATACGGACTACACAGAGCCCAACATCCATGGAGAACTTCACTTAGGTAACCAAGACTCAATTGGTTATAATTCAGATGCTGAATTATATGATTAGGAAATGGAAAATTATGAAACACAAGCAAGAGGGTGCTGGACTATACAAAAAGTACAGAGAAAACCCACCCGATAGTGCTTCATTGTATCAATTATCCCCAAAGTATTTGAAAAGAAAGTCAGGGAACGACCCACCTTACAACCAACCAGCTTACATACTACTCAACTGCCTAGGTATAAGGAGAGAGAATCCCCAATCATGCATGTCGAACAAGTATCTAAAAATATTGGAGAACATGGCAGACTTCAAAGCTTAGTGGAAACATTTACAGGTCAAGCAGCTAGATGGTGGGATACCCATCAGACAAAACTTCAGACCTGGACAACTGCTTCAACTTTCTTTGTCGAACGGTTTGGTGGAAAAAAGTTAACCCAGGAAGCTCAAATCCCTATCTTTATCCAAGGTCAAAACCCAGAATAACACATCAAGCTTTGTGAAAAGGAATGGAGAAGGCTTGGATACAAAGATGAGCGATCCTGGCCACATTTGTTTCCTTCAACCTAGCCGACTTACCTAATAAATGGTATAAGATGGAGGAAGCTAGAGGAGAAACCTTCTTTTGGCATGAACTTAAAGAAAATTTTGATAAGGACTTCCATTTCATACCTCAAAACAAAAAATTGGCTGGGACAACACACCAAATCAAACAATTTCTCCAACCGACAGAAAAACAACCCTCCTGATACCATCGACAAATCAAGGACTGTAACAAGATACATACTAAATCAAAATCACAGTCAACACATTTACACTTAGAAAATGAACACACAGAAGGTAAAATTTTTGGATGGAAGACCGACCACATGGAAACAACAAAACCCATCTACTCGATCTTGAAAGTCCAGACCACCGACAAACCAGATCTTGACAGAATGACTGCAGCCGAATTCCCTGCCACATTGTCACAGTTCACAGAAGGAAGTTGGCCGATCAATGAAGCTAAAGCACCAGAGTGGCTAGATGCCAAAGTGAGAACTATGGAGGTCGACATTTCAAATGATGACCAACCAAAAATAGCCAAGACTGGTGACTACTGGAATGAAAAACAGACCACTGAAATAGTGAACTTACTTAGAGAGTTCCAGGATGTCTTTGCAAGGGACTATAAATACTTAAAAGGCTTAGTACAAGAGATGGGAGAAATGAAAATAGACACTAAACCTGATGTCCGACCTGTCAAGAAAATACCTTATAAACTAGCTCATAAGTACAAAGAAATAGTTAAAAAGGAAATCGACAACATGTTAGCAGCAGGGATCATTTACCCCATCGATCAGTCCGAATGGACAAGTCCCATGGTCGTACAGCCAAAGAAACATGACCCGACAAGGTTGAGAATTTGTGTCGAATTTAGGGAGCTTAACAAAGTAACATTAACAGATCCATTCCCAACCCCCTATGTTGATGAGATTTTGAATGAAGTTGCCGGCCATGAATGTTATCATTCACAGATGGCTTCTCAGGGTATAACCAAGTACCAATAGAAAAAGAAGACCACAAGAAGACAACATTTGTCTATGAATTTGGCTCTTTTGCTTATAGAGTTATGCCTTTTGGGCTAAAGAATGCACCTGCAGTGTTTTCTCGAATTGTTGTCAATACTTTCCAAGAATATATCTATAAAACCATGGTAGTATATTTCGACGATTGGACTATATACTCCACCTTAAAAGATCACTACACATGGCTCCGACTCATGCTGGAGAGATGTCGACAGATTCAACTCTCCCTGAACATTAAGAAGTGTATCTTTATGACCCCTATAGGGATACTCTTAGGGCATATTGTCTGTAAAGATGGTATCAAAGTCGATTTTGCCAAGATTAAAATCATCCTTGACTTGAAGCCACCAATAAACCCTAAAGAAGTTCGGGTGTTACTCGGCCATACAGGCTATTATAGTAAATTCATAAGACACTATTCAGACATGACCTACCCTCTAGAAGAATTGCTAAAGGAAGACCATGAATTTAAATGGACAGAGGAATGCCAAATCTCCTTCGACAAACTGAAAATAAAACTGGTCGAAGCCCCAATACTCAAATTCCCAAACTGGTCGACCAAATTTCATGTGCATATTGATGCATCAGGAATCACAATCAAAGCCATCCTTACTCAACCAGGGGATGATGGGATGTATTACCCTATAGTTTACAGCAGTCAAAAATAAATCAAGGTTGAAAGGAACTATTCGACCACTGAAAGAGAAGCCCTAGGTATGGTCTTTGCCCTTCAAAAGTATCAACATTACCTCTTGGCCAACCCCTTCACATTTTATACCGACCATCAAGATTTGAAGTATCTTGTTAATAAACCTCTTCATCATGGGAGAATCTGTCGCTGGCTACTTCTTTTTCAAGAATTTGAGTTTGAATTCGTTGTCCAACCAGAAAAGCTAAATGTCAGGCCCGACCATCTATCCCGCATAGACACAGGGGAGGAACCGACTGGAGTCGATGATGACTTTTCAGATGCACATCTATTCCGCATAGAAGAAGTACCTGAAGAAATAGAAGAAATAGCTCAGTTTTTAGAGACAGGTCAGACACTAGAAGGTCTGAACACCAAGAAAAAACAAATCTTAGCTATGAAGGTTGCACCCTACAGCCTCATCAATGGATTTTTGTACAAAATGGGGTTAGACGAAATTCTCAGAAGGTGTGTACTCAACCATGAGAAAGAACAAATTATACATGAAGCACACTATGGACCTACAGGAGGACACTTTCAAGCAGACACAAGTGCCAAGAAAATCCAACAGTCAGGATTATGGTGGCCGACAATCCACAAAGATTGCAAAAATTTTGTTATTCGACGTGACAGATGTCAACGACTTGGTCGACCTCTGCTAAGCACAGAAATGCCCTTGATATCTGAAAACCCTAGTCTCACATTCGAAATTTGGGTTATAGACTTCATAGGACCGTTTCCTATCCCATCCAAACAATCACGTGCAGTGGAATATGTCACTAAATGGGCAGAAGTTAAACCCGTCGATACATGTTCAAGTGAGGTAGCTGCTAAGTTTATCTACGAAAACATTATCACTAGATTTGAATGCCCACTCACATTGATTAGCGACCAAGGATCATATTTTATCAACAAAACCATCAAAAATTTGACCAACCAATTTCACATCGACCACCGACGAAGCACCGCATATCACCCTTAGTCGAACGGCACGATTGAAGCTTTAAACAAAAAATTGAAAAAAGGGTTAACCAAAATATGTAGTACCGACAAAGATGACTGGGATGAGAAAATCCCTTTGGTTCTCTGGGCATATAGGACATCATATAAACGGTCGACCGATCAAACCCCTTTTGGACTAGTCTACGGGCAAGAAGCAGTCGTCCCCATACATTTCCGACAGCAGACACCTATTATTGCACAACTACTACATGTCGATGTTGAACAGGAAAGAAAGGATCGACTATTACAACTCAGTAAGCTAGAAGAACATAGACTCATGGCTATCCAACACTAGGAAATTCACAAACAACAACAGAAAGCATGGCACAACTGTAACATCAAAAACAAAAAAATGTCGATCGGAGACCTTGCTTTACTTTATAACAGTTGAGTCAAAGGAAAACCCAAGAAACTACATACATAATGGATGGGACCTTACATTGTCGAAGAAATACATCCCAATGGATCGGTCCGACTAAATACATTACAGGGCCTAGTATTTTGGAAGCTCGTTAATGGAGCCCGACTCAAACATTACTGAAAAAAAATTAAAAAAATTAAAAAAATCAAATAACGACCTTAATCATCAATAAAAACCCATAAAAAGCTAAAAATTCCAAAACAAACCACTACAATCAAAACACAACAAACATGACAGCAAATAACTACTTCTCTAACCGACATCATCATCTTCGACCATCCTCATCGACCAGTCCAGCCGACCATTATCACCACCGACACCGACCGACGACTTCAAGAGTCCCATCACGCATTGATGGCCTCGAGCGCCACACACATTCCACCATTAATTCCCATTCGAGTATTACAACCGGACCGTCAAGTCTGCCATTAATACGTCCATCCCCGCATGCAAAAACACCCGCGCCTATAAATACAAGACAGTCGAAGGTTCATCCACCACACCATTTACCCACAGAGCAACCGCAACCTCAGTCAACTAAAGACCAAGAACCCTGTAACACCTTTGACCAAACCAACACAATGGCACCCAAACTGACCCAAGCAACGACTAAGGCAAGAGAGCTGCAGGCAGAGGACACACCCTTGGTCCGCCGATTAAAGAACATAAAAAATGCTAAAGTCCAAGACGGCCAATGGAAGAAACTTTGGACAGAAATCCAATAATGGGCCTATGTCGACAACAAGATGACCCAGGCCACTGAGAAAATATGGAAGAGCACCATCTTCAACTACCCTAACGCACCACTAATGGCAAGCTTTGGTGGGATGAAAGAAGCAACGGTCAAATTCATTATCATCTGTTACCACAACGGACGATTCTACTTCGACAAGCCGACTGACATTACTGGGGATGTTATCTCATGACTTACTGGTCTGTCCAACCAAGGCAGCCCTGTCCCAATTGGGATTAAAGAAGGGTTAGTCCAAGAGCTTACGGGCTCGCCGTCAGGAAAGAATTCCATGGGGTTGATGATTGGACAGATTAGGACACGGACGCCACAAATTGTGGCTAAAATCATTTCAATCACCCTTACATTAGCTGGTCAAGGAAGCGACCTCAAACTAGAGATGCTGGAGGCTTTCGACACAATTGCAATCGACGGTCAGATCTACCGATGGGGAGACTATGTTGTCGACATGGTCAAAACCATCTGCGAAAGATGCCAAGAGACAGGAGGTATAATCAAGTTCCCCTCTCTTATTCTCTGGATTTTCATGTATCATATCTGTCTAGAAGGCAGTCCAGTATTCCGGGAGCTGACCAAGTTCGAGATGAACCGATTTAAACCCTTCTCACAAAAAGGAACCCTGCATGAGCTGGGATAGGGGAAAGTCTTCTTGGAAAACTGGTTTCAGCAGTTGAAGGTTCGCACGACAATGTGGAGGGTGCCCCAGAACATCCGATGAAACCTCCCTGTGGACTCCCATATACAGTTAGAGCTTGACCACACGTCGGTCTGGTACATGCAAGGTCAGGACCCCAAAGCCCAGGACCTCGACTACTATCTGAGGGTCGATCATATTTTCTGTGAGTTGACCCGACAGGCTCAGAGAAGAATACAAATACCTGAGGCTGCCAAACAGGTTGACTTCTCCATCACAAAGCCACTTACTGACCAGTAAAAAGAGGAAGACTACAAGCTCAACCTCTACATTAGCACATTTGTGTCGGAGGACACCCCGGCCGAGCCCACCAGTCAGGTACACATCACTATCAAACCTCCGACTGCAAAGGTAGTTGACCCACAACCAACAGAACAACAAAAACCAATAGTACAACCTTAGCCACAAACAACCCCTCCGGCTCCAGCAACTATTCAAATACTGACAGGTGAAGTCAAGGATGCCGACCCGAAATATGCTTTATCCAAAAGCATCATTAAGAAGCTGGCCAAGGAGATAGCTTTCACCAAAAAGAAAATCAAGGACCAAAAACTACAACAAGGCAAGGGTAAGCGCAAGATTCTTCTTGTTGACTCGTCCGATGATGAGGAGGAGCTAGTAGCCGCGGTCGTCGACATTGTCAAGGACGTAGCTGCAAATAAAGTATTAGTTGAAATTCAGTTTCAATGGTATCTGGACGTAGGAGCTCCTGAGGGTCAGCAAAAGAAATCAAAAACGACACCGACGCCTAAAAATGTTGTCGACCTTGTGTCGACACCTCCACCCCCATCCCTGACACCCATAGTCGAGGAGCAAGCATCAGTACAACAGTCGGTCAGTCCCCACAATGTATATCAAAGAGAAATCCCAGAGACAGTCGAAGCCAAGTTCGACCAGGACGCTGAGCTTAAAGCTTTCTTTGTGTCGCTGCTTGCACTATTTCAGTCGGCCCACAAAATACAAACAACAGCTCCTTTCTATGCAATAAGCCCTATGAAAACATTACGACGACCTTCACCTGAAACCAACAAGGCGACGTAATTGGAGCATCACAGTCTGTCATGGAGCCAATCAACCCCGACTCCCAGGACGACCTACCCACTACACCTTCAGAAGCAGGTATCTCTTCCGACGGAAGCCCACAACACACTCCAGCCAACCCATCCACTCCAATTCCTTCTCCGACCCCATCGCATCCACCACCACCATCACCACACCCCCCACCACCACCAGATTCACAACCAAACCTATCACAACCACATACAACTTCCCAGCTGGACGTAGTCATACCAACCCCCCAACCATAAAATCCATCGACTTCCGTTCCCCCGAACACATACCCAACCTCAACTGCCGAAGGCACCCAGGAGACGGAGGCCGACAAACACAAGAAGAAGAAATCACATCAGAACAGAACTTCCAACCTCTGGATCAGATTAAGGGATGCAAGTTCCTTGACCGACACAGAGGTCGGCCAACTCCTCAAAACCATGGCCAAAGAAGAAAATCTAAGGACGGTTCATAAAAGTAAAGAGCTTACAGCCAAAAATGCAGAAGAAGTCAAGTTTCTCGGCAAATGCAGAGCTCTAGCACAGACCGTGATACCAGGCCCTATCGAAGTCGACACATATTGACCACTTGAAAGAGCATACCAGATATTCGAGACTATGGTATCGACCATCCAGGCCCGAATGCAAGAGACTAAGGAAGAACAAAAGGAGAAGACTGCTCGACTGCTCCTAGCACAGCATAGTGCCTTCTCAGAGGCCTACAAGGTGCTCCAGGACCACATGGAGGAGTCTATCGTCACAGAAGACGTGTTACGTGACTAGCCTACTCACTATGGGTAGGTCTACCAGCAAACACGACAGACTTTTCAAGGCATTCAGGCCTTGGAGAGCAGGACAACGACAGAAGTAGCACTCAGATAGACGATAGAAGATCAGATAGTGCTGGAGAACAACAAGCTGCAGAAGCTGGAACGGGAAGCACACCAATGGGTGAAACAGGCTCTGCCAAACCTAGAAAAGGTCGATATCATCTACCCCCAGATGAAACGACTCATCGATGCCACAGAAGAGCAGAACCAGTCATTAGGCCCCAACCTGGAGAAAATCGCAAAAATTCCCATTTCAGAAAATATGTCGGTACTGTCAAGTTTAACGACATTGACGATCGACATCCAGAAAGCTTTGCAGAGTTGGATGGAATTTCAACATCACCTTTCCATCACAGCTCCGGCCATTGTCGAAGTCTGCGTCTAGAAGAGACCAACCATATGTCTGCACAGTCCATAGCAATAGCAATTTTTGAACGGTTCGACAAAACTTCAACTTTTTTACCTCCCTGTTTCTTTGGGACAAAGAAACGTTTTGTTCGTGGGGGAGATGTAGAAGGAGCAAGTCGACGAAGTCGACTTGAATGAAGACTGACTTAGTCGATCAGTCAACTAAGTCGATGGGCCGACTTAGTCGATCAGCCGATTAAGTCGGTCGGCCGACTAAGTCGGTCAGCTGACTAAACTAAAAGATTAGTCGGTTAACTAAAAGTCATGTCGGTTCAACGAACCGACAGGTAGTTATTTTGTAACTGTCTGTACATTCTATATATTAGGCTATTGAGCCAAATGAGAACTCAGTTCAGTTCTCTTCCTTATATGAACTCATTGCAATAATATAATATGTTTTCCTATCTGTTCTTGTCTCTTGTCTCTAATTTATAGTTATGTATGTTTAGTATGTATTATTGGTAACCTTATGTGATCTGTGAGATTACAACAAATAGCTTTGGCTAATGTCTTTACGATATTATTTCTTGGGTCCTTGTCCAATATTTTATAGCTACCACTTGAGAGGTGCTCAATCATCTTCATACGGTATTCATTATCATTTAGGATGATGGTAACATTGCCCTTATCTACTTTTAAGATCATGATATCCTTATTCATTTTAAGTTTGTTAAGAGCTAATGCTCCCTCCTTGATGATGTTCGATATATGTTTTCTCTCCTTTGTTAAAGAGAGTGCACAGTCTTGTTGCAATGCTTATGCTTCATCATCAGGAAGGGAAGGGATCGCATCTTCAATTCTGTAGATGATTTCTTCTTGTAGGATTGAGGAAGGAGTTACAACAATGTTTAATGCACGTTCCAATATCTCGCTAGATGATTCGTTGAGTTTGAAATCCAAAAGGTTGACCAGATTGGGTATCACCAAATCACACATGTTCCCTTCATTGGTGTCACACTCACTGTGTAGAGCGTTGTCTCTGTTTTCACTGCACAGAGTGGCCCCATTTCTGTCACTACCCAGGGCATTGCCATGGTTGTGCATAACATTGAATTTTATGGTTAGTCACATGGTGGATTTGACAAACTTGGCTTTGGATCTGGCCACAAGATTGGACATGATCCTCATCTAGAGGTCAAAGATGATGGTGTTGGAAAGGATAAGATCGAGACACAGGAGATCCATTGACAATCTGTTCAAAATAGAGAGTTTCAATTTAATTTCATGTCTTAGTAGTGATAACCCAACTTTCCAGAAGATATTGTTGTTCCTAGTTGAATTCAAATGGTGTTTGATATTTAAATGTTTGGGAAGAATGTTATTGTCTCAACAACATTTAAGAAAATTGAGGTCATCTAGACATTGTGAGATTTTGGTTCGTTTCTTTTCAAAGAGTAGTATATCATTTAAGCTATCCCTTCCATAGAGGGACAAGATCATGTTGTTGACACTTTCATAGGTAGTAATGTTAAATCTAGTGGAGTCCTGTGGTGAATTATGGAGCTTCTTGATGTTTTGGGCAGACCAATGTAGCCTTTTTTCAGGATATATGGTGTGAAGGATCTCGCCTTGTCAGTTCTAACCTAAGTTTTCTTATTTAAATAGTGGAAAATTAAATCAATTTCAGGTTTAAATAAGGTGGTAGTCGGTTTTTTAATATTATCATTTAGTTAAAAGTATAAATTCTAATTGGAAAGAATTATAATCGTTTTATATAAAAAATTTGTTAAAGTTTATAATAATTTCAATTTTCAATGACACCGTATTTTTCTTTCCCCGTCTGCAACTAGTTAAAAATTCACCATCAATACAAATTTTTATGTATCTCAATGGAGGTGGCTAAGGTTATACCCATGCATGGCCCCTGTGGTAGGGGCTGGGGTACAAGCTCCAATGCGTAGATCTAAGGCGTTGGGTGGGGTATGATGACTGTGGAGGTTGGTGCGGTGCAGGTGGCAGTGTCAGGGATTGTGTGGGCATGTCGATTGATGGAGGCAGTTGTTTGGGGGTGAAATTCAAGGTATTGAAGGTGGCTTGGGAAGGGGTGTTAGGCTAGTGGTTGCGGTGATCAAAGGCAGTTTGGGGAAGGTATTTCTCAGTGGTCGGGGCACTGCATTGTTACCAACTGAAAATCTATGGATGCGGTTTTTACCGTCAGTAAAAACGGGTCTCGATGATGTGGTGGATTATTCTTTGGATTTGGTTCCAGAGGGTATCTTTCAGTATGCTACGGGCGATTACTAGTTAGGCAATCTGGGGAGTAAAAATGTTTGGGGCGGAGGTGGTTTTCTGGATTCTCTACTCTTTGATATAGTGGGGTCTTTCTCACTATCTTATTTCTTTTTTGAACACACATATGTTCTACCAAAAGATCCCATACTGCTCCCAGTTGATGTGGAAGGTGGGATTCCGGCTGGGAACATTCGGTATTCTGTGGGAGATGATCTCTCTTTGGGGAATGATTTTTCAGGTTTTGGAGATGTGGGTAGTGCGCAGGTGGTGGAAGGGTTTCCTGGTGGGTGTATGGGACTGAATGGGAATGGAAATAGTGCAGCTGATGTTCAGGGGTTTTGTGGAGTCATTCCTGAGGCGATCTGAGGTGAACGAGTGGATACTTATCAGGGGCATATTTCACCGGGGCAAAGGGAGACAGATGTGAGTCAGGCTCTAGTGGGGCTAGTGGTGAGGGTCATGGGGATGGTAGATGGAGAAGGGTGATTGTTAAGAAGAGAAGGGTGGCTTTCTCCTACGTTCTTGGGGAAGACATCAGGTGGTCTCAAATTGTTCAGATTGCTTCCTTCACTGTGGTTGGGAAAATCATAGGGAAAAACCGCTCATTTCCTGTGATCAAAAATTAGGTGAAAGAATGTTGGGATGATGTGATGGGGTAGGTTCCTAAACTGAAGGGTCTAACGTGGGGGTGGTTTGCCCTAAATTTTTCTCAGCAGGTGCATGTTAGCTGGGTTTTAGAGAGTAAATGGGCTATGGAACAATGTCCAGTTTTGTTAAAAATTTGGACTCTGACCTTTGATGCTTCTCGTGAACGGGTAGATGTAGTGCCAATTTGGGTTTGGCTTTCGACTCTTCCATGGAAGTATTGGTCGAAGGAACATTTCTATTGTATTGGAAACATTTCAGGGAGTTTCCTGGAGGTGGATTTGTCTTATAAAATCACTAAACTTCGCAGGGTGGCTCGGATTCTGGTAAACATCAATGTGAGGGAGGGTTTGTATGAAGAGATTCATCTCTCATGGGGAAATACTTTTTTCAATTAGATACTGGATTATGAAAATATCTTGTTTCTATGTCACCATTGTCATACATATGGACATCTGGTGGTTGATTGTTCACTTTGGGTGCATATGATAAAGGAAAGTTCGTAGTTCCATCATGCAGTAGATGAAAACGTCGTGGGATACAAGGCAAGATTCGTAGCACGAGGCTTCTCATGAAAAGAAGGCATAAACTATGAAGAGACATTTGCATCCACTAGAAGTGAAGTCACCCGATAGGAAGAATCATGTGTGCAAATGAAAAAAGGCCTTGTACGAGCATAGAAGGCACCCATGGGATAACACATACATGAGGAGCTTGATGAAGATCTGAACCTTTGCTACAAGGTTGATAGAGGATGAAAAGCTCATAGATGGGTGTGAGAATAACTTTTGAAAAAGTTCAAGATAGAGGATCTTAGTATCCAGTGATCCTTGATGGATACATAGAATATTAGTAGTAGAGGAAGCTACTTGTCACTCTAGTACTTAATGTTTTAGTGCATAGAGTACGGAAGACAAAGGGAGTATGATGCTTTAGAGGGAGTGACTGTAGAAGATTCAAAGGTTTGACATGATACAATAGGATGGATAGATTACTGGTGACTCTAGGATTTATTGAGAGTAAAGTGGATTCCAACCTTTTCTTAAAGGTTGAAAGGCGGAAGACTAGTGATGCTCCTATTATGTGTCGATGCACTATTTTCTGGGCATGGTGGTGTGGTAGAATGTGGATGGAATCTCCCTTGAATAAGGGAAGTATTCAGTAGAGATCTTGAAGAGGTTTGGGGTGATGGACTATAAGGCCATGACCACACCTATGGAATCGAACCTGAAGCTATTGAGTGATGCTTCATCAGAAGTGGTTGATGCTACGATGTATCGTCAGATGATTGGGTCCTTGATGTACCTGATGAAAATCAGACCAGATATTTGATTTGTTGTGAACACCTTGAGCCAGTCCTTGACAGATCCAAGACACATTCACTTGATTGTTGCAAAGCATATTCTAAGGTACCTGAGGGGTACAATTGAGTATGGGCTCAAGTACAGGGAAAATCAGAAGATTAACCTGGAGGGTTATGTTGATTTAGATTAGGAAGACACTGCCATCGATAGGAAGAGCACTTCAGGGTGTTGCTTCAGTATGGGATCAGGTGTGATATATTGGTTTATTGGGGACCAATCCTATGTGGCACTGAGCATAGCTGAAGGAGAGTATGTCGTGGATTTTTCAGCTAGTTGTGAGGTAGTATGGCTGAGGAAGCTACTGTTTGATTTATTTTATTTCCAGATGGATGCTACTTGTATACATTGTGACAACTAGAGTTGCGTGAAGTTGTCAAAGAATCCAGTGTTCCATGACAAGTCAAAGCATATCGAGATCAAGTATCACTATGTCAGGGATATGGTGCAAAGGGGATCAGTGAGGCTCCAGTATGTTGCGACAGAGGAACAGATAGCTGATGTATTGAAAAATCCATTGGCTAGGGTGAATTTTGAATACTTCAGGGAGAAGCTTTTTGTTCTCTAGATCGAGGTTTCCTCCAAAGGGAAATGATGAGAACCAGAGCCATTTTGACATGGTGAGAGGATTGGTTCCTTCCATGGTCATATGTAAGGGCCAAGCCATTCTATCATGGTGAGAGGATTGGTTCCTTCCATGTCAGATATGAGTGCTGAGCAATTTTGATGTGACTGTAGGATTGGTTCCTACATGATCAGAAATAAGCACTCAATGCCATTCTTGGAATGGAGGCACCTGTTTAGTTACCAGGTAGCTCAGTCTGGGACTGGGGGCCATTCTGATATGACTATAGGATTTGTTCCTACATGATCATATGTGAGTGCAAGCCCTTCTGACATGCATGCCGTATTGGTTCCTTGCATGTGCAGATGTAAGTGTAGAGCCATTTCGAACATGTATGTTGGATTGGTTCCTCACTTGTGTCAAATGTAAGTGCAGATCCCTTTCGAACATGTATGTTGTATTATTTCCTCGCATGTGTCGAATATAAGTGTAGAGCCTTTTCGAACATGTATGTTGGATTGTTTCCTTGCATGTGTCGAATGTAAGTACAGATCCTTTTTGACATAAATGTTGGATTGGTTCCTCTCATGGTTAGATGTGAGTGTTGGGCCTTTCTAACAGGGTTGTGGGATTGGTTCCCACATGGTTAGATGTGAGTGCTGGGCCTTTCTGACAGGGTTGTGGGATTGGTTCCCACATGGTTAGATGTGAGTGCTGAGTGTGCCTTTCTGATATGATTATAGGATTGGTTCCTACATGATCAAATATAAGTGTTGGGTGGGGCATTTTGACTTAGGGTCAAATATAAGCACTGAAGAAGACCTACATGGAGGCTAGGCCTACAACCAGCATGAACAAGGGCTGGCTCTATAGAACTTCCTGTGACAAGAAGAATCATGATATAGCACCCGTGATGATCCAGTGATGATGATCCAGCAGTGATGATCCAGAACCAGTGATGGTGTTTCAGTGATGATGATCCAGATCGAGTGATGATCCAAATCCAGTGATAATGATCCAGATTGAGTGATGATCTAGATCCGGATGAAGATGATGAGAACTCAATGATGATCCAGATGATACAGAGAAGAATACTTGTGCTAATAAATTGTGTCGAAAGAATACCTTCCTAGTTAAGAGGGATTGTTGATGTAATTGTAACTTCGAAATGTATTCATCCATATATCTTATGTATTGTACCCCAATGTTTATTTTGGGATGTGTCTGTAATGTATTTGAGTCATGTCATACCCCGATGTTTATTCCAGGAAGTTTCTATAATGTAAACAAGTCATGTCAATTCATTGTGGGTAACCCTCCTATTGGTCAACGGTTAAAGTCCCCACAGTTGTGGGGCCCTAGGGTTATTAGACTATCCTAGAGAAGTCAACCCTATGTGAGTCATTGTAAGTTGGAGCACTAGTCCCCACCATTGTGTTAAGGATAAACCTCCTTATTAGTCAAAGGAGGAAAAGTCCCCACAAGTTGTGGGGCACTAGGGTTATTAGACACTCCTAGAGATGTCGGCTCTAGTAAGTAAGTGTTAAGTGAGGCTGACATGTTGGAATGGGTTTCAAGTGAATGAAATAATATAAATACAGAGTGAGTCTCTCTATTTATCACACACACACACTCACTCATTGGGGTGCATGAGTGAAGGGAGAAGTTGCTAGGACAAGAGAGAGACTAATGCTATTGGGAGATCATATTTATGTTTTCAAGTTTCACTTTTGGTGTTGATTCTATCTCTGAGGAAGTTGTGGGGTTTTCTCCTTTATGGTTTCCCCGAGGAAAATTATTTGTGTCTCTTGTCTCTTGTGTTTTATTGTTGTCCATGTTATTCTCTCAGTTAAAGATCCTAAGATCATAATGCTAGCTTGAATGATAAAAATCTAACAAGACATTCGATGTTCGGGGTCGTTTGGGGGGACTTGCTATGGGGTGGAATACTCATGTGGTGAAAGCACTGAATATTTGGGGTTTGGACTCAGTTTTTGGGATGACTTTGTAGGGATTGGATCAGGCGGCTCCTGTATATGTATTCAACATATATGGCCCTTATCTTAACCATATCCCCTTTTGGGATAATATTTTTAATCTAGCGATGTTAAGAGGTGATTTGGTTATTATTGGAGGAGTCTTAAATTTTTCTTTGGCGTAGGCTGAGGTCTGGGGACCCTTTGCTCGTCCAGATATTCTTTCTGAATACTTCTCACAGAAGCTCATTGAGAGGAATTGGTTTGATATTGAACCTTTTAAGCTTAAACCCACTTGGCATAACAATCGGTGTGGGGATGGTCAAGTGGATAAGCGTCTTGATCGTTTTTTTATTTCCAAAAAGATGTTGGATCGAAAATGTTACATGAGGCAATGGGTGGGATGTGGGGGTTGTTCTGATCATCTACCTATATTCTTGGAATATATGAATGGTCCTGTAAAATTTCCTAGTCCACTGAAATTCAACAAGACTTGGTTAAATGATGAATCGTTTTGGCAATTGATCCATTCAAACTGGGTTCCTTTTAATCTAGACAACAGGCTATCCGCAACCTTTCAATTCATGGAGAATATTTCCCGGATCAAAGGGTTCATTAAGACATGGGTTGTGGATAAGTGTAGTAGAGAAGATATTGAACTGAGGCAACTTGAGAGGGAAATTTATACCATCATGGATATGGAAGGAGGGGGGGGGGTTAGGACCAGGAATTTAAAGACTCCTTGGTCAGGCTACAGGGTAGAAGGAATTCTATTCTCTTGGATAAGGAGGAGACCTGGATATTGAAAAGGAAGGCTATTTGGCTTGAATGTGGGGATGAAAATACAAAATTATTTCATGCCTATGCTAAGGGAAGGAGAGCTATAAATACCATCTGGAGCCTCTAGGATGGTAGGGGTAGATGACTTGAATATTTCGAGGATATGGTGGGGATTGGGGTTGAACATTTCTAGCATTTATTCAAGGCTCCTGTGGGAGCACAACTTGTGGAGATTATGCGCATTGCTCAAGTTTTTTCACATTTTGTGGGGGAGGATGAAAATCAATCATTGATGGAAGAGGTTACTGAAGAGGAACTAAAAGCATCTCTATAGAGTTTCCAGAAGGAAAAAAGTCCTGGTCCAAACGGTTGGACTATTGAATTTTTTTACTGATCTATATGAAATTTTGGGGGCTGATATCTTGAAGGTGGTGGAGAACACTCATTTTTCTGGTAGGATCCCAGCCTGTTTCAATACAAATTTCATTGCTATGATTCCAAAGGTGGATAATTCAAAAACACTGCATGATTTCAAACCTATTTCACTTTGTAACTGCATATATAAGGTGATTTCAAAGATTATTTCTTGGAGGTTGAAGGATATCTTGTCAGAGCATATATCAGCGGGACAATTTGGGTTTCTTGTTGGAGCAGGGTCCCGCAGCTACAGAAGAAGCTGCTAGTTTTGGCAGAACGATAAGTTTGGCAGAAAGAAGTTAAGACAGAGCTACGACGCCGTAGCACGTTTACAGTTGGAGAGCAGAGCCGGAAACCATGACTTTTAAGATAGAAAAGTCAAGAAAGGCAATGGTACCTGAGCGGCCGAGAAGAGAGAGCTCAAGCACTGCATTGAAGGCAGCGGCGGAAGACAGGAGGGCTCAGCAACCCTCATAAAGGAGAAGGAGCAATGAGGCTAAAGCATTGAAGGTGAAGGATAGAAAAGTGAAGCAGTGCATAGTACCCATGATCAGTGCCGGGAAGCATGGAAGACTGTAGAGAGTTGTGGTGTGACAGAAAGCGGCTACCTCAAGTACAGATATGGCCGACTGTCACTAGTTAGGGTTTTGGGTTACTGTTGGGACAGGCCCACAGTGTTGTAATGGCAAGACCTTCAGGCTGCCTATAAAGGGATATATTTTGTATTGTAAAAGGGTTGGTTAGTTAGTTAGTTCATTCAGTTGTTAGTAGTGTTTTGCAGACTATTAGACTGTTGCAAAAGCCTAGCTCTAGTTCTGTTATTAGCGGTAGCAATCTTACGGTAACCAGTAGCTGGCTTATAGAGGATGCATGTAACGATTCGCAGGGATCGACAAAGAGGGAAGAGTATATGGTAGGAGAGCAATATAGAAGAGAAAAGAGATCTAAGAGAGAAGATCTTAAGCTGCATATGCAGTGCAACAGAACTGTGTTTTACCTTCCCCTGAGCTATAATAAAAACACAGTTCTGTGGACGTAACTTCCATCCTGGAGGCGAACCACGTTAAAATCAAGTGTTATGAGATTGGTTTATGTGTTATGTTTACTTATGCATTTCTCAGTTAGTTCATGGAATTTGTTTACAGTTTAAGGAGTGAATGTGTTAATTAGTTCACAGCAATATAGAAGGGTAAACATAAGTTAAAGTCTTTGGCATGCAGTATATGGTTCATTTATGCTTTGCGTGAAACAGTCACTACTGCAGTATCGAATAGCCTTGTATGTTAAGTCTTGCATGTCAACACGAGCAACGCTGAGTGCACTAAACCGCGGAGGTAGGATATCACAGAGAGGTGATACCACACTGGCAGAGGAGCTGCGGTGCGAGATATCGCAGGTTGGGGACTTAGCATTAGGCAGGAACTGCGTGTCGCACAGTGCGCGGCGATGCGATAAGGTCGGAGATATCGTGAGTCTGGGAAAGTGTGCACCACAGAAAGGGACTGCACAACGGTTGAAAGGGATATCTCGCGGCTAGAAAAGCTGCGAGACGAGGAAATCGTGTGACGCGAGCAAGAGATCGCACGACGCGCAGAGAAGGAGACCTCGCAGTTAGGGGAACTACGAGCCACTAGTAGGATTGCCATAGAACCTGGTCCAAGACGCTTGAGTCCTTGGCCAACCCATTAGAGTCACTTCAGGATACTTTTCGGTCTGTCACCGAAAGAGCCAATGATCTAGGGGTGTTGTTGGCTGATTATAGTTAACCCGGGTCTGCCCATAGTAGCCAACAAATGGTTCCGTTGCCTGTTTTGAACAACTGAGCACTAATGTTCTATTGGTATCCCACCAGTGAAGAGTTTCACCAGTGGATGGATTCAAACCTAAGGGAGTTTTCCAAGAAAGAAAATCGGAGCCCTAAACTGAGCACAGAGGACTGGTTACAAAAGCATATCACTTCAGATATACACGCTATATTTTTTGCAACCTATGGAAATGATCTTTACGACTGGTTATCAAAGATGATAGATAGGAACATATTCAAGAAGAAAAGAAACATTATCTGGACACCAGAGCTAATTCAGACTGTGCAGAACCTCGACAATCCCATTACGAGAGTAGTAGACTTCTGGCTTGCGAGTGCGCTAGGAGGCTTTGTTACAGAATTTGCAGTTGACCAGAGAAAAAGCTTCAGTGAGGCTGAGCGGTACTTCTTCAAAGGATATCGTGGTAAGTACCTAAAGTCTCTAAACTTGTCCATTAAGATGCTGCTACATGAAAAAGGAGTAATGGACATGATTTTAGATGAATAAGTAAAGATAGTAATGTCACAAGAGTTTGAAAGTGATTTTTATGACATTGGACGCACACGTAGTGGCAAGAAATATAAAGTAGCTTTCAGCTCTCCTGTATTTGGAGATAGTTCAGACAGTATTAGACAACCAATTCCTAGTACCACAGAAGAACCAGAGGGGGGTATCCCTTACCAGCCCTATACCCCACAGAAATACACCAGGACTCAGAGTAATCCCATAGTTACTCCATCTAGTAGCTCACAGACCGTACCTACTACCGCTACATCACCTTCACCTACACCGCTGAGTGGTAGTAATCCAGTCAATCAGAAACCACCGCAGAGAAATAGAATGGGAGATGATATGAAGCTACCTACCTTTAAGGGTACAGGAGCAGAGGACCCGGAACAGCATTGGTTTCTATTTGAAGCCATGTGGACCATTAAAACAATCAACGATGATAACCTTAAAATTGTACAGTTGGTCACTACACTCAGAGATCGAGCTTTAACATGGTACATAAAGTATACCACAGTACCCAAGACACTTGCCTAGGTCAAGAACACCATGATTAAAGAGTTCAAGAAACCTAAGTATGAATCTCAGTGCATTACAGAGCTCAAGGATATTAAGCAGCTACCATCAGAATCAGTATGGGACTTTGACCAGAAATTCAAAGCTCTTATAGACCAAGTAAATTTTGAGTTTGCGCCGGAGCAGCATAAGGAATGGTTTATTGTAGCACTGCTCCCTCACATCAGAGTGCCACTAATGTAGCAGAAACTCCAGATGCAGGATGACGCATTGGAGATGGTGATGAAGATAGAAGCTTCACCTTTAGCAGAAACCAGTGCAGGAATGACAACTCTACAGAACCAGTTGGCCAATCTCACGTTACAAATACACGAACTTAAGAAAGGAAAAGAGGTTATGCAAGACATATGGTGCTTACGATGTAGAGCACAGGGTCATACTAAAGACAACTGTCCAGTCTTTGCAGAATATTTAGCATCAAGGGATCCTAACCCCTTACCACGAACGCAAGGGCCATGGTGTGAAATATGTAAAACACAAGGACATCTGCCTCAGCAATGCCCTTTGCTTCAGAAGTATGTACAGACACCTAAGAACCTATACTATGTCTTTTGCAGCTCTGTCGGACATGATGAATAGAATTTTCGAGCCTATGATCTCATGCTAGATAGAAAACATGACGTATACAGAGTCCAGTCAGAAACACAGGGTCCAGCAGCAGGACCACACCCTGATCTGACTTATGGTGGCCATGGAGGAGGATTCAGAGGAAGAGGCCATGGAGGAGGCTTTGCAAGAGGAGAAGGCTTCAGTAGAGGAGAGGGTTTTGGCCATGGTCATGGACCAATCACTTGTTATAACTGCGGAATTGTAGGACACTATGCTAGGGACTTCCAGAGCCCCACTACTACTTGTAATTACTGTAAATATTATGATCATACCATAGAGGAGTGTCCTACCTTGATAGCTAAGATCAAAGATCCTAAGCCAGCAGTACACCAGAACATCCAGCTTATTGTTGCTGAGTAGGCAGAACCAGAACCAAGAGTTAGTATTGTGACTCCTAGCGGTGCTTCCACCAGTGGGACATCGCAGGAGACCGAAAAGAACACAAGTCAGGAGTGGGTACGTAGAGCTCCTGGTAAAGCAATAGCACTCGACCTACAGAAGAATAAAGAGACATTTCATGAAGCCAAGGATTCCTTTGATGAACCTACATAATTAGGATCACAGGTACCACCGTCTAGGGGCATACCGCAGCAAGCACCTTATGGCGATAGCCCAGAACAGATACCACAGGCTACTACATCGGGAAGATGCGACGAGGATGAATCGAAAGGAAGTATACAATCCTTCCTGCGCAGTTTCTTGAAGCTCTTGAGAAATGAAAAAGCTATCGGTGAGCTACAGTGCATCATAGATCAGTGTCAGCAACCTTCTCTCTCAGGCAGTGCACACCGCACTGTTCATAATATTACAGGACATACAAGGACCGGAAGAGAGATGAAACTCACAGCATAGATTGGAGAGTTCAAAATGGATGAAGTCATCTTAGATCTAGGATCAGAGGTGAATGTTCTAACTAAGTAGACATGGGAACAGATGGGTAGCCCTTAGTTAGTCAGATCGCTTATCCACCTGAGATTAGTTAACCAGTAGTGAATATCACCATTGGGTCGACTGCCGCAGGTGCCAGCTGACATTGACGGAGTTCGTACTTTTGCGGACTTCGAGGTTATAGAAATCATTGGTGATAGTTGACCGTATCCAGGATTATTAAGTATCGATTGGGCGATTGATAGCAAGGCTGTCATCGACCTAAAGAGAAGACAAATGACCTTTGAGGATGCGCAGATCCGGGTCATCGCGCCACTGGATCCTCACCAGGGTCCTAGATACATTGAACCTATCCGAGCAGAGGAGGAGGCACATAACATGGATAGTCTCTACCAGATGACTGTGAACCAGAGCGACTACATCAATCCAACCACAGAAGGGAACATTAGTTGGCAATGCGACAGCTCATGCGCATTAGATTCCGATATTGGTCGAGAGAACTGGCAGAACAGACTTTACGAAGTCTCAGCGCGTAGATGTGCGTTTATGAGTAAGTCACTACGATGGATTGGCACAGAGATCACTGAGATTCCATCATATCATGGTCTAACAGATATTCAGGAATTCCTTGAGCAGTTTGAGCAACAGATTCCTTACGAGCAGAGGATCACAGCTATGGACCTTGCAGTACGAGCCACACCTGCAAGATGGTGGTATGCGCATAAAGAAAATATCGCATCATGGGATGATATTAAAATATTGATGGCGATCATATTTTCGGTCGACAAAGAGTATGTCCCACAGAAGTACACAGGAGAAACTGACCCCAGGGCACACATTCGGACATGTGAACAGAACTGGTGGGACATTCCCGAGGATGAATGGGTTCACAGATTCATTCACACATTGGACACAGTTCCAAGGAACTGGTACACAGAGACCGAGTTGCGCAAGGGGACGACCACATGGTCACTTATGACAGACAGTTTCCTACTTACCTTCGCATTTGAATCAGAATATCCAAGTGTTGCTCAGGCCCTAGACATAATCAAGATCAAGATATTCGAGGACTGTACCATCTTAGTGCAGGCTCAACCTGAGTGGGCCATCCAGTTGCAAGACGCGCTTGAGTGCTATAACTTCACAGGAAAGCCAGACAATGAAGATAAGGATGAGGATGAGGATCCTCACAACACCAACATTCCAGAGTCAGAAGGGACTCGCGATGTTGGGGGACCACAGTTAGAGATTCCAGCAATCATCGAACCTATCAAGATTAAAAAGTTCAATATTGGCACAGACGCAGAACCTAAGTTTGCCTCTATTGGAGACTATTGAAACGATGAAACAGTTAGACAGATTGCCGATTTGTTACATGACTATCAGGACCTATTTCCCACCAAGTTCATAGAGATGAAGGGACTAGTTGGAGACCTAGGAGTTATGAGGATACCATTGAAGGAGGATGCTAGACCAGTTAAGCAGTGCCCATATAGATTGAATCCATGCTACAAAGAAAAAGTAAAGGACAAAATCGATAAGATGCTAGCAGTAGGAATCATTGAGTCGGTAGAAGAAAGCGAATGGGTTAGCCCCATGGTCGTACAAGAAAAGAAAACAAAAGGAGACATCAGGATCTGTGTCGATCTGCGCAAGCTCAACGATGCATCGCTTCATGATCCATTTCCGACACCGTTCACTGATGAGGTATTAGACAACGTGGGAGGATAAGAGGTCTACTCCTTCACTGATGGGTTTTCAGGCTACCATCAGATCAGAATACATCCAGAAGATCGGTCCAAGACCACCTTTGCAACAGAATGGGGCTCATTCTAGTATACGGTAATGCCCTTTGGTCTTAAGAATGCACCAGCTATATTTTCTAGAGTAGTTGTTGCTCTATTTAAAGAATACATTCATAAATTCTTAGAAGTATATTTTGATGATTGGACTGTATTTGGACTAATCGACAAGCATATAGGAGACTTAAGACTGATGTTAGAGAAATGTAGGCAGTACCAGATTTCTCTAAACTTGAAGAAATGTATATTTTGTGCACCATTTGGTATTTTGTTGGGTCACATTGTTTGTAGACAAGGCTTGATGGTAGACCCCGTGAAGATCGCTATCATTGTAAATCTTCCAGCACCCAACTCAGTCAAGCAACTGAGGACAGTACTTGGTCATACCGGGTACTACAGAAAGTTCATCAAGGGCTATGCAAAGATTACAGCACCAATGGAGAAATTGCTCAAGAAAGATGTAAAATTCCTATGGAACGAGGAATGTCAGTAGAGTCTAGACATGCTTAAAGAGAAGATGGTTACAGCACACATCTTAGTATTTCCCAACTGGACTAAGCCATTTCATGTACATGTGGATGCGCCTGGCATCACATTAGGGGTTGTTTTCACACAACCAGGAGAAGGGGGCATTGACCACCCTATCGCATATTCCAGCAGAAAGCTCTCGACAGCAGAAAAGAACTACACCACAACTGAAAGAGAAGGCCTAGCTATGGTGTATGCGCTGCAGAAGTTCAGGCACTACCTTCTGGGTGCCCCGTTCAAGATGTTTACTGACCATTCCGCGTTAAAGTATTTGGTCAATAAGCCAGTGTTAGGGGGGAGAATCTGCAGATGGTTACTCCTCTTTCAGGAGTATGATTTTGAAATCATTGTGAAACCAGGAAGACTAAATGCAGGACCTGATCATTTGTCGTAGATAGACTCGGGAGAAGAGCCAAGTAACCTAGATGAAAATCTACCGGATGCGCCATTGTTCTCTATCCAGATCGCAGATGAGTACTATGCCGATATTATTCAATTTCTCACTATGGGAGTAGCACCTGACGAGTTTACTAAGCAGCAAAAGAAGCAGTTGGTTGTTAAAGCAGTAGACTTCCCCCTCATCGCAGGACACCTATACAAGTTAGGTCTGGATGAAGTTCTGCGCAGATGTGTGATGCCGCATGAAAAAGACGCTATTATCAGAGAGGCACATTCAGGAACCGCAGGAGGTCATTTCGCAGGAAATCCGACTGTACAGAAAATCCTGGAGGCAGGATTATGGTGGCCTACGTTGCATAAAGACACCAAGGAATTTTGCAGATGCTACGATATCTACCAAAGGGTAGGAAAACCCTCGCGACGCGATGAAATGCCGCTGCGACCATAGGTCACGTTGCGCGCATTTGACAAATGGGCTATAGATTTTGTGGGTCCTATCAACCCACCAGGAAAGTGCACTGGTGTGAGATATATTATCATGGGAACAGAGTACCTCACCAGATGGGCAGAGGCCAAAGCAGTAAGAAATTGTGATGCTGCTACAGCCACACAGTTCCTTTTTGAAAACATCATCAGTAGATTTGGATGCCCAGTAATTTTGATGAGTGATCAAGGCACACATTTCTTGAACAACACTATTGAGGCGTTGACAGAAGAATTCCAGATTCAGCACCATAAGAGCACTCCCTACCACCCACAGGCTAATGGTACAGTGGAGGCCTTTAATAAGATTTTAGAAAATGCTCTTACCAAGATCTGCAATAGCCAGAGGAATGATTGGGACCTCAGAGTTAACGCTGTATTATGGGCATACAGGACCACATGCAAGAAACTTACGGGACACACACCTTTCAGCTTGGTGTATGGACAGGAGGCTGTTATTCCTATGGAGTATATTCTTCCCAGTTTAAGAATCGCTCAGATTACCAGGATGACTGATACAGACATAGTTGAGGAAAGGCTAACACAGTTGCTTGCCTTAGAAGAAGACAAATTCATCACCGGATTCCATCAGAAAGTGCAGAAGGCACGAGAAAAATCTTGGCATGACAGACACATTAAGAATAAGACTTTCCAGATCGGATACCTAGTGCTCCTCTATGGCAGCAAATTCATTAAGTTTCCAGGGAAGTTCAAGACACATTGGCTGGGGCCATATCAGATACAGCAAGTCACAGAGGGAGGTGTCGTTCAGCTCAGCCAGCTGAATGGGGAGATTTTTCCCACATGGATTAATGGCAGTAGGCTTAAGCCCTATAGTGATAGCCACCCCACCTCTCAGCCCTAGCTTAACTAGTCTATGGTGGTGCAGATGTCCAGTGTAGTTGAAAGGAGGCATCACACCAGGAACAAGTCTACACCGGAAGGTATTATTCTAAGTATGAGGAATCGCATCGAAAAAAAAATGAGTAGTATTGGTTTATGCACGTGATGTGGAGTCACATCACGGCAGCGCGATGTTTCCATGTGCCACGTACTCAGTTTTGCAACCGACAAAGGCCAGTCAAGTCAGCATCTGACAGGTAGTTAATGAGGTAATGACCGATATATCTTACCATAGATTTGGCAGCAGTATAATCAATTTTTCTAGATTTAGTAAATCTCCGACGAGACCGGTGCCAGTACACACATGTTTCGAGGGAAATTCGATTGGATTTCCACATTTATTAGGGATCGGATGGCAGGTGTGGTCTTGTCCAGGCATTGATGACGACCGACGGGTTTAGTCTAGATGACCATTGCGTCCGGTATTATCGTATTGGGCATAAAATCAGGAAGTATTCAATTGAGACGGTTACATTTTCAGAAAAACCGAGAGCTATAGAGTAAGTTGTTAAGAGTTCTGTGTCCAGAGCTAAGTGGTTACAGAGTGCTGTGATTTTCAGACATTGCAGCCAGTGCACGTCCACCATTTGTACTAAGATGGCTCTGTTCGAGGACGAACCTCTAGAAGGCATGCTGAGACGTTTCGACCCTGGTGGCCGTAGGTCCACCATGACGACGTCGCCCAGGGTTGTGAAATTAAGTACAGCACAAGTCAGACAGCCGCTAAGGATGAAGAGTCAAGCGCCAGAAGTAGAAGTTGTCACCAAAGTCTCTGCTAAGGAGAAGAAGAACGCCGAGCCGATCACTGAAGATAAGAAAGCAGAGTAGAATAATGATGAGAAGAAATATCCCACTAGGCAAAAAGTAAAAACGAGAAAAATAAAGCAACAGGAGAAGGTTGTCGACCTATCTGATCAGCTAAGAAAAGCACCAAAGATTGTGGAGGCAACGCAACAAAATCTGACGATCAGAGGCAGCATGGGTACCTGGAGCACCTCAAAGAGAAGAGAAGTGGAAGAGGACATCAAACCCAGCAGTCGGTAGAATTCCTGAAGGCAGGCAAAGGCTTGTTCTCAGAACGGAATTCATGGTTTGTATCTCTTTCATATACAAGGCTCCAGACTGAAGGAAATGTTTGAGAAGGCTGGAAGATACAGACTTTCCTTGTGATAAAAGTTCTAACCCAAATAAAGAGGAAAGGATATCTGTAGAAAACCTCTCAAACACTAGAAGGCTCTTAAAAGGTTTCAGGAGCGAAGAGAGTGCGACCATGACATCGGGCAGGAAGGATAAGAGAGCCCAGTGAACCAAGTACATAAACTATAAAGAGAGTGTCGAAGTGATGCAGAAGGAAGTCACAGGACTTCGGGACAGGTTGCAGAGGGCTTCACAAGAAGCCAAGGAAAAGCTACAGCAGGAGAAGCCCACTGGAGGTGGCTCGAGGGCGAGCCACAAGTAAGTGTTAGGGGACTGTTGGAGCAGGGTCCCACAGCTACAGAAGAAGATGCTAGTTTTGGCAGAAATATAAGTTTGGCGGAAAGAAGTTAAGACAGAGCTATGACACCGTAGCACGTTTCCAGCTGGAGAGCAGAGCCGGAAACCATGACTTTTAAGATAGAAAAGTCAAGAAAGGCAACGGTACCTGAGCGGCCGAGAAGAGAGAGCTCAACCACTGCATTGAAGGCAGTGGTGGAAGACAGGAGGGCTCAGCGACCCTCATAAAGGAGAAGGAGCAACGAGGCTGAAGCATTGAAGGCGAAGGACAGAAAAGCGAAGCGGTGCATAGTACCCATGATCAGTGTCGGGAAGCATGGAAGACTACAGAGAGATGTGGTGGGACGGAAAGCGGCTACCTCAAGTACAGATATGGCCGACTGTCACTAGTTAGGGTTTTGGGTTACTGTTGGGACAGGCCCACAGTGTTGTAATGGAAAGACCTTCGGGATGCCTATAAAGGGATATATTTTGTATTCTAAAAGGGTTGGTTAGTTAGTTGGTTCATTCAGTTGTTAGTAGTGTTTTGCAGACTATTAGACTGTTGTAAAAGTCTAGCTCTAGTTCTGTTATTAGCGGTAGCAATCTTACGGTAACCAATAGCTGGCTTATAGAGGATGCATGTAACGATCTGCAGGGATCGACAGAGAGGGAAGAGTATATGGTAGGAGAGAAATATAGAAGAGAAAAGAGATCTAAGAGAGAAGATCTTAAGCTGCATATGTGGTGCAGCAGAACTGTGTTTTACCTTCCCCTGAGCTATAATAAAAACACAGTTCTGTGGACATAACTTCCATCCTGGAGGTGAACCATGTTAAAATAAAGTGTTATGCGATTGGTTTATGTGTTATGTTTACTTATGCATTTCTCAGTTAGTTCATGGACTTTGTTTACAGTTTAACAAATGAATGTGTTAATCAGTTCACGGAAATATAGAATGGTAAACATAAGTTAAAGTCTTTGGCATGCTGTATATTGTTCATTTATGCTTTGTGTGAAACAGTCACTACTGCAGTATCGAATAGCCTTGTATGTTAAGTCTTGCATGTCAACACGAGCAACGCTGAGTGCACTAAACCGCGGAGGTAGGATATCACAGAGAGGTGATACCACACCGGCAGAGGAGCTGCGGTGCGAGATATCGCAGGTTGGGGACTTAGCATTGGGCAGGAACTGTGTGTCGCACAGTGCGCGGCGATGCGATAAGGTCGGAGATATCGCGAGTCTGGGAAAGTGCGCGCCGCAGAAAGGGACTATGCGACGATTGAAAGGGATATCTCGCAGCTAGAAGAGCTGCAAGATGAGGAAATCACGTGACACGAGCAGGAGATCGTGCGACGCGCAGAGAAGGAGACCTCGTAGTTAGGGGAACTACGAGCCACTAGTAGGATTGCCACAGAACCTGGTCCAAGACGCTTGAGTCCTTGGCCAACCCATTAGAGTCACTTCGGGTGAGACTTCAGGCCGCTTTGTGGTCTGTCGCCGAAAGGGCCAGTGATCTAGGGGTGTTGTTGGTTGATTATAGTTAACCCAGGTCTGCCCATAGCAGCCAACATTTCTTAAAGGTCGAGAGATTTATGAGGCTATTGGGGTGGATTAGGAAGGTCTGCATAGCATGAAAACTTGTAATCTTAAGGGGGCAATCCTGAACATTGATCTCTCAAAAGCCTATGATAAGGTAAGATGGTTATATATTCATATGTTACTAATACATCTTGGCTTTGGGATTGATTTTGTCAAGTGGATTAGGAGTTGTGTTACCACTGTGACTTTTTCTGTTCTGATCAATGGGGCTGCTTCACCTTTCTTTCATGCAGAGAGAGGATTAAGGCAAGGTTTTCCATTTTCTCCTCTTCTTTTTCCTTTTGGTTGTTGAAGGCCTGAGCCGCTTACTAAAGGAGGCACATAGGGGTGGACTTTTGAATGGCATCGATGTATCTCAACATTTGCATATCACTCATCTTCTATTTGTGGATGACATGCTTATTTTTTTGCTTTGGAAATGTCCAAGATATGAACACTCTTTCTGACATTCTAGCCCTTTTTTCCACTACGACTGGCATGAAAATAAACAAAGGGAAATCTACATTAGCAACTCATTGTCTGAATGCTAAAGAAGTTGGACATGCCACACACTATTTTCCCTTTATTCATATATCATTGGACGATGGTTTAAAATATATAGGTTTCCTCCTAAAACCCAACAACTATTTGAAGAAGGATTGGGTGTGGCTGATCGAAAAATTGGAGAAGAGGTTACATTCCTAGAGTCACCGGTGGTTGTCTAGGGTGGGGCGGCCTATTCTGGTTAATCCTAGGATAGAAGCAATACCAGTTTATTGGATGTCTCTTTCATGGATCCCTAAGGGTATATACTAGAGAAAGCTCACTGGATCTGTCTTCATTTTTAGTGGAGTGGAACTAAGGATGTATCGGTGTCCCCATGGGTTATATGGGATAGCATCACAAGGCCTAAATCATTGGGGGGATGGGGCCTTAAAAACATCTTCTTATTTGCTAAAGTGTTGGCTACGAAGGGGGGTTGGAAACTGATTCACGCAGAAAATTTGTGGACCAGGGTGATGATCGAGAAATACATTGCCCCTCATTCAATTATGGATTGGATCAGGAATCCTCTTAAGTGTCATAGAGGAGGATCGGTCATATGGAAAGCAATGAATAAATCCTTTTTTTTATCAAGGAAAATCTTATTTGGAAGATTGGTAATGGCAGGAGGGTGTAGATGGGCGAGGATCCTTGGATGGGTTGCAATGGAAAGTTTCACTTGTCTGAACCGTTGGTGGATTCTCTCAGACAGTGTGGTGTTTTCTTCCTTTATCAACTCGCCTCTCCTGTTCAAGAGAATAGATGGACACAAGGATGGCGTCTGACATCTTTCTTTGAACTTCCTGATAGGGAAGAGGTAGAATTGAATCAGTATATTGGGCTTCTAAATTTATCACTGGTGTAGCTCCAAGAGGGGGAGGATGAACTTATTTGGAATGTGGCTCCATGTGGGAAATACACTCCTAAGGAGGGGTATATTAATCTCATTTCTTTGGAAAACGATCAGAGGATGGTGTGGTGGTGGAAGAAGATCTAGAAATTTCATTATCCTCCAAAAAATTCATTATTCTGGTGGTGTGTGTTGGAGAACAAGGTCTCGATTTGGGAAAACATTCATAAATGGGGTTTTAATGGCCCTAGATGGTGTGCATTGTGCCGGGCGGAAGGGGAAATAGTTGTACACCTATTTCTTAAATGCACATACTGTGTGGAGGTATGGGCTAAATGCTGTAAGTTGTTGGGGTTGGGTCTGGAATGTCAATGGGAAGGGGATTCAATCCTTGTTGCATGGGAGCAGTGGCGTCAGTTGGAAACGATGGAAGTTATGACTATGCTTCCGTTTCTAGTAACTTGGGGTATCTGCTTGGCCAGGAATAATGTGGTGTTCAATGAGAAAGTATGTACTCCAGCAATCACAGTAGGGCATGCCTGTGGAATTGCAGTTGCTATTCCTAAACATATCAGGGTTGATAAGAAGAGGGAGATTCTTGAACTTGAGATTGATCGGACATCTCCATGGGGATTCTTTGATGGTTCTACACAGAATAATTATTGTCGGGGGGGTGCAATACTACATTTGGTCGAAAATCATTCATTTGAATTTATTGCGGGTATGGGTAAGGGTGGCAACAACCATGCTGAACTTTTAAGTTTGAAATTACTTCTCATTTTTGTAGCAGAAAAGGGGTGTAGCAACATTAAGGTTTTTGGTGATTCTTTGAATGTGATCAACTAGGTTAAGAGGATTCAATCATGCAGAGACCTACTATTACAAAACATTTTACTTTCTATCTGGGATGTCACGGATTCATTTGATTTGATTACATGCACACATGTTTACAAGGAGAGCAACTGCCAGGTGGAATCAACCTCGAAGGAGGGGCTCCAGTTGGATAGAGGCATGTGGAAGGTTAAGGAGTGGTTAGAAAACTCTGTCTTTGAGTATTACCATCATCCCTTCATTAAAGGGGTGACGTTATGAGACTTTGCTGCTGATCTATGGATTGGAGCTGGATGTTTGTTGTTTTTTGGAAATTTTTTATTTCTATGTTTGTGATATGTTGGATATGATAGTTGGATGATATTTCCGATACTATTTTGTAGACTATATGGGATGCTCTAGCTTGTCGTTCTCTTGGAACGATCTTGGTACTATGAATTGTTCTATGTTTCTATTTTTGTGGATAGATGGGGTGATTTATCATCTGATGTATGGGTTTGGGCAGTGGTTATAGACCTTTTATTCAGGTACTGAACTTTGGTTACAAATATGCATTGCATATCTACAAATTGTAATTTTGTCTCTCTACAGATGAAATAAAATTATGCTTCTTTTCTTTGGAAAAAAAAAATTTAATTTTCAATTAAGGTATGAAAGTTTTTAATTTAAGGAATGAAAAATTTTAGTTTTTAAGTTTTTAAGATTTTGACCTAATAATAAGAATTAATATATATATCTAAATTTGTAAATTTAGGATTTAAAAGAATAGTATTTATTTAAAAATAATTCATTATAAAAAATTCAATTTTAAAATAATCAAAATCAAAATCATAAAGTGAATTTTAATTTCTTTATAATGGTATTAAGATTTTAATTTAAGACTTAAGTATTTTATAAAGGAGTAACGTGTTTTAAGGTGTTTTATTATTAAAAGATTATAATTCAAAAGTGAATTTTTAATTTCAATAGAATGGTGTTAAGATTTTTGGTTAAGACTTAAGTATTATAAAGGGGTAAAGTGTTTTAAGGTGTTTTTTATTAAAAGCTTTTAATTAATAAGTTTAAAAATGATAAAATATTATTTACCATTTAACTAGTATTATTATAGTTTGCTTTATAATTCAAAGTATTCTTAGGATAATTTAAATTTATTTATAAAACTTATAATTGATCTATATGTAACATTAAAATCCAATGTTTTTTCAATTTAAGAGAGGAATTTTAGGATGTGTGGGAAGGGTTCAAAAGAAGACGAATTTAGACTAGGTTTTCAAGGTCAGGGGTTCATAACTAGGTTTTTTGGTAGGGAATTTTTATTAAGGTGATTCTAGGTGTCCAAGACTTACTTAATTTCCACCCGTCATCTCTATTGATGTTTTTAGGGTGCTTCTCGATCTCAATGGCTTCTCTCACATGTCGTTTCATGTAATGATCAATCCTAGCAATGACCTTTTCATCTTCAATGCAAATGTGGTGTTTGGAAGTGAGAGAGTGCTCAGATAGTGCATATTTTTTAGTGCGTTCATGGATAATGTCGGCACTATGCTCTTTAAGTATTAGTTGGATTGAGAGACTGTAGAAAGGAGCAAGTCGACAAAGTCGACTTGAACGAAAACCGACTTAGTCGATCGATCGACTAAGTTGATAGGCTGACTTAGTCGATCAACTCACTAAGTCGATCGGCTGACTAAACTAGAGGATTAAGTTGGCTAACTAAAAGTCGTGTCAGTTCACCGAACCGATAGGTAGTTATTTTGTAACTATTTGTAAATTGTATATATTATGTTGTTGAACCAAACGAGAACTCATTCCAGTTCTCTGCCTTGTATGAACTCATTGCATCAATATAATCTTTTATCCTACTTGTTCTTGTCTCTTTTCTCTGATTTATAGATATATATGTTTTAGTATGTATTATTGGTAACCTTATGTGATCTGTGAGATTAAAACATTGGTTCCATTGCCGATAGTACATGTCTGAAATATATGCTCACATATGATACTAGAACAAGAGATTAAGGACTGGTGGGACTGTAAAATTGCAAACTATGTGCAAAATTATGCAAGAAGGAACATATTAACAGTCACTGAAGCCAAAGCAATATTTTTCACAGAGACGCATGAAAAATTTCTCGAATCAGTGCCACAACTTTTGAAGCAACTTCTGGATGAGAAATCCGGACGTGACTAAAGAACAACAGTTGCTAGAAAAACTGATCCGAGGAGGCCGAACAAATTTGTCGGAGTGGTTTGAGAAAATCATCGATGACTTCTGTGAGGAGCAAGCAGTCGAAGACAGAACTTCTATGGAAACTGTTAAAGAAAAATTTTACACAGATTTCACCAAACAATTTTTGTGTTCCATATCGACCTTGCTATTCAAATTTTTGATAGAAAACGGAGTAGGCCACATCGTGGAACCTCGTCCACCGCTGTGCGAATAGCCATCAAATACCAACTGGGCAGAGAAGCAGAGGAAGTGGGAGAAATTCATTGCAGAAAGGGAGTTGGAATACTTCCTGAGCAAATAAACTGAACTACCTGGGCTCTCTAAAGGCGTCGGGTAGGCTATGGGGGGGTAGCTGGTCATGTGTCGGAGGTAGAGTATAGTGGATCCTAGTCGTCCTCAATCAGATAACTGTCACCAGTAATGAAAATTCGACCAAAGAGGGCCTCAAGAAAATAAGTATTGTACGAAAGTATGTCAGACATTCAAAAAAGAAAAAGGGACGAAAGACAACAGATAAGGGAAGCGCGACGTGAAAGATCCGCAGGGTTGCATAGAGGAAAAAATCCTAGGGAGAATAACTGCGAAGAGAATCCGCCAGATTCGGGTCATGACCGACAGGAAGAGGGCGTAGAGCAAGAGGTATCCCCAAAGGAGGAAGAAGTGTGGATAGAGAATCCACAAGCTCTCCAAATAACATCTCCCAATGATGGGATAACCCTTTCCCCAACAAATCTGCGTACTATAATACAAACTATTGTCGAAGATGACCTCCGAATACGAGCTGGTGACTTCAGTATATGGATATGACTAGGTGACACCTTATTATATGTCAACCGCTCGAAGGAAACTAGGTGATGTTTCAGGTGGCACCCTCCCTCCGGAGTATCCACTTGCTCTTACTGACACATGAAGGAGCACCCCCCCCCACCAAGTACAGCTTTAGAAGAAATCAAACAAGTAGACCTACAAACACAAAGTTCTAGTGGACCATTGATAGTCGAAGTCAACATCAACCGACTGCAATTCGACGATGACTCGATGACCAACGGGAGCTCAAGTTCCATCGAACAGAATTCCATAGGCCCGATTACATCAATAACCCCACCACTTTCACCACCACCCACACCTCCACCTCTGCCAACTTCTGAGAGCAGTGAAAGTGATTCAGACATGGGTCACGGATCGACTCACATTCCTCTCTATGAGGGAGATGAAGACCCCAGACGACATTGGTTCATCTGTGAGTCGACCTGGGAAGCAAACCAGGTAATAGATGAAGATCGACAAATGGCACAGTTCGCTGGAGCCTTAAGGAAAAGGGCCTTGACATGGTACATGACATTTTTGAAAAGGAAACCCAGAGCGAAGAAAGCCGATATTAAGGTGCAGTTCTTATAATTCTTTAAAACCCTAGACGCTAAGCACCTGGCCGCCAAAAAGCTCAAAACGACACAGCAAAATCCAGGGGAGACAATCCGTGAGTACGACAAATGTTGGAAGGACCTCCTAAGCCAGCTAGATTACATTATTGATGAACAGTTACTAATTCAATGGTTCCTTGCCGGATTATCATAGAAAGTATGCCGACATATCAGTTTGGAGACATTCAAAACGTATGAGGACGCGCTAACAAAAGCTCTGCAGGTCAATATGGATGAAGACACACCTGCTTACCCGACGAACCATAGATTAGAGGAACAGCTCGAGAATGTGCAGAAGTATTTGAGGGAACTAACCCTCAAGAATCAGGAAATCTGGTGTACCAAATGCTTGATGGCCGGTCATTCAAAAGATAATTGTCGACACGAATATAGCCAAAAAGACATCCACTTTGTACAAACCAAATCATTTTGCGACATTTGCCAGGAACACAGAGATCATTCTACGAAAGATTGTCCATTTAACATGAAGAACGGAAAGGCTTCCTGGTGCGCCATCTGTGAGACCAAAAGTCACAACATGGCCGACTGTCAGTTAAACCTGAAGAACCGACAGAACTATCAAGCGTTCTACCAAACGAATGCAGTAGCGCAAAACAACGAGAAAAAAAATACAAACAACCAGAACGAACAAAGATATGACGGCCGACGATATGAGCACTGGTACGACAACTGATGTGTGGGTTATGGAGGAAGAGGTCGATTCCCAAGGAATCGTGACATACGAATGCGTCGACCCACCCAGTGCTTCACATGCTACAAAGAAGGTCATCGATACACAGATTGTCCATACAAGGATAGAACTGATCTTAAATTCTATACACACTGTGGAGTAGGCGATCACTCCCTTGAGGACTGTCCTACTATGTTAGAGAAAATTAATACGAAGAAAAATGTTAATGTCTTGTCTTGTGTACAAAAGCATGATGTACTAACTACTAAGAATTTACATATTGTTACGCGACAAGGCACAAAAACAGGGCCTGATAACCCCCAAATTAGCAAGATTAAAGACACAAATGTTTATCCTGACCCTATAAAGCAAAAACACACATACCAAGAGGCAACCCACATATTTCATGACATTGCAAAACAAGAAGACCACGATAGCAGTCGACCTAACACAATACAACAATTAATCTATCTCACTCAAATAGACAAATCTGTAGCCCAGTTCATTGATTTATTGCATCAAATAAAAAGTACTAACCCTGAAAAACAAACTAAGAACATCTGCAGCCTAAACCAAAAATACAAAAATGATGTGGACCCACTTGTCGACCTAGAAATCGAAGGTTACCACGTCTGACAAGTAGTGCTTGACTTCGGGTCTCAAGTAAATATCATGACCAGGGATACATGGGAAAAGATGGGAAGACCTCGACTCTACGAGTCCGGTATTTACCTAAAACTCGATGACCAAGGCCTCATTGAACCCATTGGGGTTTGGAAAAACGTCGACACAACTATTAAAGGAATTTCAACCAAAGTTGATTTTGAAATTATTGACCCAAAAGAGGGCTCTAGTTAATTCCCCACGCTAGTCGGTCGACCTTGGCGATGGAAGATGAAAGCCTCCATATCCTTAGACAAGGAATGAATCAAGCTAAAAGGAAATGGTCAAAAATTCATTGTACCCATTCATCCATCCCAAGGAGAACCTTGGACAGAACCTATTGATGAGGAAGTCGATGTAAGACAACTTTACCAGATCCACAACAATACGGACTACACAGAGCCGAACATCCATGGAGAACTTTACTTAGGTAACCAAGACTCAATTGGTTATAACTCAGATGCCGAACTGTATGACTGGGAGATGGAAAATTACGAAACACAAGCAAGAGGGTGCTAGACTATACAAAAAGTATAGAAACAATCCACCCGACAACTGCTTTGACTTTCTTTGTCGAACGGTTTGGTGGAAAAAAGTTAACCCAGGAAGCCCAAATCCCTATCTTTACCCAAGGTCAAAATCCAGAAGAACACATTAATACTTGTGAAACAGAGTGGAGAAGACTTGGCTACAAAGACGAGCAAGCTTGGCCCCATTTGTTCCCTTCAACCCTAGACGACTTACCCAATAAATGGTATAAGATGGAGGAATCTAGAGGAGAAACCTTCTTTTGGCATGAACTCAAGGAAAATTTTATCAAAGACTTCCAGTTCATCCCTCAAAATGAAAAACTGGCTGAGACAACATAGGAAATCAAACAATTTCTCCAACCGACCGAAAAACAACCCTCCCAGAACCACCGACAGATCAAGGACTGTAACAATATACAAACCGAATCTAGACCACAGGCGACCCGTTTACACTTAGAAAATGAGCACACAGAAGGCAAGAGCTTCAGATGGAAAACCGACCACATTGAAACAACAAAACTTATCCATTCAATCCTGAAAGTCGAGACCACCGACAAACCAGATCTTGACAGAATGACTATAGCGGACTTTCCTGCTACATTCTCACAGTTCAAAGAAGGAAGTCGGTTGATCAACAAAGCTAAAGCACCGGAGTGGCTAGATGCCAAAGTGAAAACTAAAGAGGTTGACATTTCAAATGACGACCGACCAAAAATAGCCAAGATTGGTGAGTACTGGAATGAACAACAGACCACTGAAATAGTGAACTTACTTAGAGAATTCCAAGATGTCTTTGCAAGGGACTATAAAGACTTAAAAGGCTTAGTACAGGAAATGGGAGAAATGAAAATAGATACTAAACCTGATGTCTGACCTGTCAATAAATGACTTTATAAATTAGCTCACAAGTACAAGGAAATAGTTAAAAAGGAAATCGACAACATGTTAGTAGCAGGGATCATTTATCCTATCGACCAGTCTGAATGGGCAAGTCCCATGGTCGTATAGCCCAAGAAACATGACCCGAAAAGGTTAAGAATTTCTGTCGACTTTAGGGAGCTCAACAAAGTAACATTGACAGATCCATTCCCCACCCCCTATGCTGATGAAATCTTAAACGAAGTTGCAGGCCATGAATGTTATTCATTTACAGATGGCTTCTCAGGCTATAAACAAGTACCCATAGTAAAAGAAGATCAAAAGAAGACAACATTTGTTTGTGAATTTGGTTCCTTTTCTTACAGAGTTATGCCTTTTGGGTTAAAGAATGCACCTGCAATGTTTTCCCAAATTGTTGTCAAGACTTTCCAAGAATATATATATAAGACCATGGCAGTATACTTCGATGACTGGACTATATACTCCACCTTAAAATATCACTGCAAATGGCTCCGACTTATGCTGGAGAGATGTCGACAGATTCAACTCTCCCTGAACATTAAGAAGTGTATCTTTATGACTCCCATAGGCATACTCTTAGGGAATATTGTTTGTAAAGATGCTATCAAGGTCGACTTTGCTGAAATTAAAATCATCCTCGACCTAAAACCACCAATAAACGCCAAACAAGTCAGGGTGTTACTTGGCCATACAGGATATTATAGAAAGTTCATAAGACACTATTCAGATATGACCTACCCTCTGGAAGAACTACTAAAGGAAGATCAAGAGTTTAAGTGGACAGGGGAATGCCAAATCTCCTTCAACAAACTGAAAAGAAAACTGGTCGAAGCCCCCATACTCAAAGTCCCAAATTGGTCGACCAAATTTCATGTGCATATCGGTGCATTAGGAATAGAAATCGGAGCAATCCTAACTCAACCAGGGGATGATGGGATGGATTACCCTATATTTTACAGTAGTCAAAAATTAAATAAGGCTGAAAGGAACTATTCAACCACTGAAAGAGAAGCCCTAGGTATGGTCTTTTCCCTTCAAAAGTATCGTCATTACCTTTTAGCAAACCCCTTCACATTTTATACCGACCATCAAGCCTTGAAGTACCTTGTGAATAAACCACTTCATCATGGGAGAATTTGTCGCTGGCTACTTCTCTTTCAAGAATTCGAGTTTGAAGTCATTGTCCGACCAAGAAGACTAAATGTCGGGCCCGACCATATATCCCACATAGACACAGGAGAGGAACCGACCGGATTCGAAGACAACTTTTCGGATGCACATTTATTTTGCATAGAAGCAGTGCCAGAAGAACTCAAAGAAATAGCTAAGTTCTTAGAGACAGGTCAGGCACTAGAACGTCTGAACACTAAGAAAAAACAAATCTTAGCTATGAAGGTTGCACCTTACAGCCTCATCAATGGATTTCTATATGAAATGGGGTTAGACGGCATTCTCAGAAGGTGTGTACTCGACCATGACTGAGACCAAATCATGCATGAAGCACACTATGGACCTGTAGGAGGACATTTCCAAGCAGACACAACTGCAAAGAAAATCCAACAGTCGGGATTATGGTGGCCGATGATCCATAGAGATTGCAAAAAAAAAATTAGTACTGCTATTTGCTTGATTTGGCAGATGAGCGTGAAGACCCCTATCTTAAGATGGTGTATGCATCATCATGGGCAATCTCTGTCTATCAGGCATACCAGAAGACTTGGAAGCCTTTTAATCCTATTCTTGGAGAGACCTATGAAATGGTCAATCATGGAGGGATGACATTTATCACAGAGCAGGTCATCCATCATCCTCTAATGGCCTCAGCTTACGCCAAAAATGAACATTTTACTTACACTCTGTCGTCAGAAGTTAAAAATAAGTTTGTTGGCAATTCTGTGGATATCTATCCACTTGGAAGAACACGTGTGGTGCTTAAGAAATCTGGAGAGGTTCTATATTTGGTGCCGCCTCAAACTAAAGTTTATAATCTAATTTTTGGGTAAACTTGGATTGATTCACCTGGTGAGATGGTGCTGACAAATTTGACCATAGGAGATAAATTGGTGTTGTACTTTCAACCATGTGGCTGGTTTGGAGCTGGTCGCTATGAAGTCGATGGGTATGTATATGATTCCAAGGAAGAACCTAAAATATTGATGACAGGAAAATGGAATATATCAATGAGTTACCAACCTTGTGATGCTGAAGGGGAGCCCCTTCCAGGCACGGAGCTTAAAGAGGTATGAAGGGTTGCAAATCTTCCAAAAAATGACAAATTTCAATATACACAATTTGCGCACAAAATTAATAGTTTTTATACGGCACCAAAGGAGCTTCTTGCTTCTAATTCTCATCTTCATCCTGACCGTAGGGCACTAGAGTTGGGAGACATATCCAAGGATGGAGCTAAAAAATCCAATCTTGAGGAAGACTATGAGCTCAACCTCTACATAAGTACATTTGTGTCGAAGGACACCCCCGTCGAGCCCACTGGTCGGATACAAATAACCATCAATCCTCCAACCAGAGTCGACCCACAGCCGATAGAACCAGAGCCAATAGAACAACAACTAACAGAACCACAGCCACAACGACAAGTAACCCCTCCGGCTCCTGTAAGCATCGCCCCAACTCAGGTACCAACAAATGGATTCAAGCACGACAACCCTGAGTATGCTTTATCAAAAGGCATCATTCAGAAATTGGCCAAGGAGATAGCCGCCGCCAGAAGGAAACTTAGAGCACAAAAAGTACAACAAGGCAAAGGTAAGCACAAGCTTCTTATTGAGTCATCTGATGATGAAGAAGAACTAGAAGCTACCACCCTGGACATTATAGAAGATGTGGACGCCAACAAAGTACCAGTTGAGACTCAGTTTCAATGATTCCTTGAAGCAGGGGCTCCGAAAGGATGACCAAAGAAGGAAAAAACAACAACAAACCTTGAAGACGTCATTGATCTTGTGTCGACCCCTCCACCTCTATCACCGACACCAGTAGTCGAGGAGCAAGAACCGGCACAGCAGTTGGTCAGTCCCCTCGACTTATACAAAAGCAGGATACCAGAGTCTGTGAAAGAAAAAGTTGACAAAGACACAGAAATCAAAGATTTCTTTGAGACACTGCCTGAGTTGTTTCAGTCGGCTCAGAAAATTCACATGAGGACCCCTCTCTATACCGGCAGCATGAAAAACCCCTAGGTAATTGTACACCTTACATCGAACTTCACTCGATCCGACCAATAAGGCGACATAATTGGCCAGGTGCAGTCTACCATCGAACACATTAACCCCCAACCCCAGACCGACTTCCCCACCACTAACCCGCCAAAAATAGATCCAATTTCCGACGTAAGTTTACAACCCACTTCCGACAAACCCAATTCTCCCAACCGTTCCCCCACTCCATCACCACCACCGCCATCATCTCCACCCCCGCCATCATCATCCCCACCACCTCCGCCACCCCCTGATTCCCAGCCAGATCTATCCCAACCGACTACATCCTCACAACCATAAGCAACCATACCAACCACCCAGCTAGAAAAACCATCGACTTCAACCCCACCAACCACAGGCCCCCCTTCAACTGTTGCAGGTACCCAAGAGGCAGAGGCACAAAAGAAAAAGAAGAAGAAAGAGCATCATCCTTCTAGAATTTGGATCAGCTTAAAGGATACAAGCTCGTAGACCGACACAGAACTTGGCCAACTCCTCAAGACTTTGGCCAAGGAAGAAAATACAAGGACTGCACGAAAAACCAAAGAGCTCACCGACAAAAATACATAACAGGTCAAGTTTCTCGACAACTGCAGGACCCTAGCTCAGTTCGTCATTCCAAGACCTGTCGAAGTTGACACAGATAGACCACTTGAATGAGCATATCATCTTTTTGAGAGCATCGTGTCGACCGTCCAGGCACATCTCCAAGAGACGAAAGAAGAAAAGAAGGAAGAGACTGACCGACGGCTACTGGCACAACACATTGCCTTTTCAGAGGCATACAAAGTACTACAAGACCATATGGAGGAGTCTATCGTCACTGAAGAAGTCTTAAGAGACTGGCCTACTCACTATGGGCAGGTCTATCAGTAGACATGACAGACTCGTCAAGGCATTCAGGCTTTGGAGGGCAGGAAGACGACAGAGGCAGCACTCAGGAAGACAATAGAAGAACAAATAGTGCTAGAGACCAACAAGCTATAGAAGTTGGAACGGGAAGCACATCAGTGGGTGCAACACACTCTTCCAAACTTAGAGAAGGTTGACATCATCTACCCATATATGGAAATACTCATCGACACAGCCAAATAACAGAACCAGATCCTGGGCCCCAACATGGAGAAAATCACAGAAGTCCCAATCTCCGAAAAGATGTCGGTCCTGTCAAGCTTAACTAAATTAACAATTAACATCCAGAAAGATTTGTAGATTTGGACGGATTTTCAGCATCACCTTGCCATCATAGCTCTGGCCATTGTCGAGATCTGCATCTAGAAAAGACCAACCATCCGTCTGCACAGTCCACCACAATAGCATTCGACAAACATCATTTTGTACCTCCCTGTTTCTTCAGGATGAAGAAACGTTTTGTTCATGGGGGAGATGTAGAAAGGAGCAAGTCGACAAAGTCGACTTGAACGAATAATGACTTAGTCGATTGACCGACTAAGTTGATAGGCCGACTTATTCAATTAGCCGACTAAGTCGGTTGGCCAACTAAACTAGAAGATTAAATCGGCTAACTAAAATTCGTGTCGGTTCACCGAACCGATAGGTAGTTATTTTGTAACTGTTTGTAAATTGTATATATTAGGCTGTTGAGCCAAACGAGAACTCAGTCCAGTTCTCTCCCTTGTATGAACTCATTCCATTAATATGATTTGTTATCCTATCTGTTCTTGTCTCTTGTCTCTGATTTATAGATATATACGTTTTAGTATGTATTATTGGTAACCTTATGTGATCTGTGAGATTACAACATAGACCCGTTTCACCAATATAAACTTTCCCATAGGTGCAAGGGATGGAGTATACTCCTTTGTTTCTTTTAGGGTCAGTCTGATCTTTAGCATGGTCGAGAAAGATTCGTAAAGTGTTAGGGGGGAGAAGGAAACTCTGATCTTATTCTTTCTAAGGATGTTGGCGATTTTATCGGTAGTACCTTTTATGTAAGGAAGTTTAATAGTTTTAGTGGCATCTTCTTTTTTTTGGGTGTTAGGTTTTATAATTTGTGAATTATATATAGTTTGATTAATTTGCTTAGTGTTATAGCTGTTGTTTATGAAGACTTTGGTCAAATTCTCAAGTTCCTAGTCAAGGTGTGTAGGATTGGAGATTCGGTTGGCTCTGGTGGCTAGGGTATTAAGAATGCAAATTTTTTTAGCAGGGTGATGATGAGAATCCGCATGGATATACATGTCTGTGTGTGTTTTATTTCGATAAACCTGGTGTGCTAGTGATCCATCCTCATTCCTGGTGATAAGGATGTCAAGGAATGGGATTCTACTGTCCACTTTTGTCTCCATTGTGAATTTAATATGTTCTAATTGGTTGTTCATGTGTATGAGGAATTCGTCAATCTTATCTTCTCCATGGGGCCAAATGAAGTTTGTGTCATCAACGAACCTTCTCCATTGGTTCTGGTTTGTGAAAGAGTCAACAAAATAATGATCATATTTTTATCTTTGATCTTTAGGTAAAGATTACTTTCAGTGGCTCCTCTTTTAAAACCTTTTTTTTCAAGTAACTGTCTAGTCATGAAAACCACGCTCTTGGAGCTTATTTGAGACCATGGATTTTCTTCTTCAGTTTACAAATATAATCTTTGTTTTCTAACAAGAGAACCCCTTCATGTTGTTCAATATACACTTCTTCTTCTAGTTTTCCATTCAGGAATGCAGACTTGACATCCATTTGATATACTTTGAAATTTTTAAGGCATGAAAATTCTAAAAACATTCTGATTGCTTCAAGTCGTGTTGCATGAGAATAAGTTTCTTCAAATTCAATACCTTCCACTTGGGAATACCCCTTACAAACCAATATTGCTTTGTTCCATATTACTTGTCCATCTTGATTGAACTTGTTTTTGAAAATCCATTTGGTTCCTACAATGTTCTTATCTTTAGGTCTTGGGACAAGTTCCCAGGTCTCATTTTTCACAATTTGATCGAGTTATTCATTCATGGATTTGACCCATTCATCACTTTTGTTGGATTTTGTAAAGTTCTTGGGTTCTACTATTGAGAGTAGAGCGTGTTCATCACCTGCTAGTTGTCTTCTTGTTTTGACTCCAACATTTTTATCACCCATGATCTATGACTCTGGATGATCCTTTTATATCCTTCTAGATGGAGTATTAGTGTCAGATATAGGGAAGTCTTCTTCATCTTCCTATGTATCTTCCTTCTCTTTGTCTTCTTCTTCATTATGAATGCTCTCGTCCTTTTGCAAGTTTTTTATTTCATCATCACATGTATTTTCAATACTGTCAATATTTTTCCCTTTCCTTGGTTTTATATCATCTAATTTCACATCAACACTTTCTACAATTTTATGTAACCTTTTATTGTAACACCTATATGCCTTTTTGGTTGATGAATATCCTAGAAATATTCCTTCATCGGTCTTAGAGTAAAATTTTCCAAGGTCATCCTTGTTTCTTTTGATTTAACAGTTGCTGCCAAACACTTTAAAATATTTGAATGATGTTGGTGTTCCATACCACAATTTGTAGGGGGTCGTATCCTTATTCACTTTGAGTTTCCCTCTGTTAAGTATGTAGACAGTTGTGTATACAACTTCTCTCCAAAATTTATCTAACAACTTTTCTTCATTAAGCATTGTTCTCCTAGTTTCTTGGAATGTTATGTTTTTCCTTTCAACAACCCCATTTTGCTGAGGAGTTTTTGCAGCTGAAAAATGTCTCTTAATTCCATGACCTTCACGGAACTCATTGAATTCATTGGAAGTAAATTATCCTCCGTTGTCTTGTCTAAGACACTTGATTTTCATACCTGACTCATTTTCAACCATTGCTTTGAAGATTTTAAAATTTTCAAAAGCTTCTAATTTTTCTTTGAGGAATGCCACCCAAGTTATCCTTACGTAATCATCAATGAGCAACATGAAATAGTGATCTCCTTTCAATATTTTAGTTTTGGTTGGTCCAAAAAGGTTTGTGTGTATTATTTCCAGAGTGTGTGAGTTCATATGTTATTTTATTTTAAAACTGGCTCTGGTTTGCCTCCCATGTTGACAATGTTTACACATAGAGTTTAGAGGAACTATAATTTTAGGTAGATCTCTTATAGCTTTCTTTGTGCTTATTTTGGAAAACTTGTCAAAACCTAAATGTCCCAACCTTCTGTGCCATAACCAACTTTCATCTACCATACTTAAGTAACATTGGTTTTCATTTTCCAAGATGTATACATTGTTTGTATTTCTCATAGAAATGCCAACGACCTTTCCTGATTCCTTATTCTTGATTTCACATTTTTCTGAGTCAAAGATATAAATGTGTCCTTGGTCGCATGTTTGAATTACACTGAGAATATTAGGCTTGAGGTTTTCAACTAGAAAAACATTTTCTTCTTTGATCTTGTTGTTGACAACAGGTGTTCCTTTACCAATTATTTTGGAGGATAGACTGTCTATTCTGCAATTTAAGGCTTTATGACCAAAATTATTACAAGCGTAATAGTGACCTAAAAATATCTGTAGATATCTATTTGGTCTCTTAGGCACTATATTATTTTTGGTTTTATCTTGAGAAATTAAGAATTCTTTATTTCTTCCCTCCTTTTTAGCTGGAGTATTTAGTACTTCAGCATAGCTTTCCTTACTTCCTTCTTGATTGGTGACAAGAAAGCCCCCTGGCTTCTTCTCTTTAACGAACCCCAAACAACACCTATCACTTTATGGTCTTTGGCTACTCAGAATATCATCTAGAATCTTTGATTTATTCTCAAACTTTGATTTGATAGATCCTTCATCAAGTTTTCTCTTGAATTGCATGATCTCTTCTGCAAGATTTTCAGACTCCTGTATTCTTCTTTTGAGTTGTAGGTTTAGGTCCTCCTCCACCTTTTTGGAATCTAGAAACTGATCTTCCAACTAACTGATGATAAGACTTGACTGTCTACTCTTTTTCCTACATTTCTCAAGTTCTTCAAGGGTGTTAACAAGTTCATCTCTTAGGTCTAATTCTCCTTCCACGTCTAAGTCACTATTTGAGGCTTGAGTATCTAGACCCTATTGCAGCTGCAACTGTTTTCCCAAATTTTCGAAATTTTGGACCTTCCTCTTAATTTTTATCTTGCCTAAAATTTCTTGAATCCATGAACTCTATTTTTGTCTTCCCTCTGCTACAAGTTTGGATTGTTTTTGAGGTCAACTGCTTTCATGCTTTTCTGAAAATTGCTTATGTCTGAAACTGCTTTCGGTTGTAGAATTTGAAGTTAGATTTAAAATGTTGTCCTTTGATCTGTGATTTCTTTCTTTGATATCGGAATTCTATTTCTCATTTTCACCATTGTTTCGGAGGTGAAACAAACTTTTCATCGCTGCCCAGCCGTAAGTCTTTTGGAACTTAACATTTGTTTAATTTGGTTGTTCGGAGGTAATTTAAACAATGCATCGGAGCCATATTTCCCTCGGGGGCCACCGCTGTGGAAGTTGAATGGTAATTGTTCTAACAGATAGCTTGGACTTTTCTAATGCGGTGATGTTATTATTTTGACTTGCTTTGCACTGTCAGAGGTTGGTTGAGGTTGAGTCGGGTTTTTATGTTTATTTTTATGAAGTCGTTGTTTTGGAGATGAGACAAGTTTTTTAGACCGTTGTACAACCCTAAGATTTTTCAAACACTTAACATTTTCATGATGTTTTTGCGCCATATTGGAAAGTTTATGACTTTGATCGAAGGCTATAACCTAACTGCTTTCCACCATTGCGGCTTTTGGGTGAACTAAATTTCCGCCATATAACTGCTACACTCATCGATGTTTTGTTACAATTTTTGTCGATATGTTTATTTGCCGTGGAGCCTATAGTATTTTCATATTCTACCATTGCGGCTGCATAATGTGCTAACCTCCCGACGTTTATGTCATTTCGTTCGCCAACAAGGAGCTTTTCCGCCCGATGCTTTGGCATTTAGTCTTTTTGACGCCGATAGACTTAGTGGTCTCGCGAAACTCATTGTCCATTTGAAGCCTGCCATTGCGGGTGTTATTTAAACTATCCTGGTGATGCTTTAGTGATTTTTCCCGCCAGTGAAGGTTTTTCCCGCCTGTTCTTTATGTATTTTTTACCCTGTTTTATGGGTGGTGTAGGTTACATTTTCTATCATTTTAAGGTTTTCGCGACGAGAGCGTAGTACAGGGCCTCATTTTGATGATCAATTTTATTGTTAGTATGGTTTACATTTGTTGAAAAGATGCAGTTTGACTTAATGATGAATTTTTGTTTGACTGTAGATGGACTTAGGAGATTCTTCAGATTACTACTACAAAGAAGACATAGCTGAAGGACAAAGCAGAAGGAAGTTGGATGAAAAGTGATAAGCAGAGATGTTCTGAGATCAACGGGAAAATAAAAGACAAAGTGGAATCGATAGAAACAGAGGCCCGGGCTTGGAATAGGTTCATCAGTTACCGATCTGGTCCCATTTTATGAAGTACTCATAAGACTAAATCCGAAATGTAATGTATTGCCTAAATCATGAGCACTCACAAACTGACAAAACTGTGAGATTAAAATGGTCGGGGAAGCCGGAAGGTCAGGGGGCAGGGAAGCCCAAAGGTTTTGGTTTTTGTATAAAGATTGGAAAGTTAGAGGGAATGGGGGCGTTTTCCCCTGGAGAAACTTGTGAACCACTTGTTGTAAGAGGATCTACTTTGTTTTACAATAATAAATTACAAATTTTTCCTGTTGGAGAAGGTACTGCGTGGAATGTTCAAATGTGATAAAATGAACAATGTTGAAGGGGAACTATTTCGTTTTCATCAATGTTTCATTAACTGTGAGATCATTCTAACTTTATGGATCTATGTTCTTATTTGAATGGTCTCTATTTTATTCTATGATAATTTCCACTATGAGTAATGGAGGTTTTAATGATTGATGAGCTATCTTGTCATGTATATCTTTATTCGTGTTTATGTGTTTTCATTCTAAGAACAGCTATCTGTGATTGATCTTAACATGTGGATAGTATTACATTACTCATAAAGTAATATATTGCTCCCTAGGGACAAATTAGTTAGCCTTGTTTTTTTTTAGTTGTGTCTGATTTAGATGTGATAGAGTCTAAGATGAGAGGTAAGAACCTGTGCATCACATTGTGACCACTCCTTGCATTCTTTATCAATCTGCATCTTATATAGGCACTCGCATATCATACTTAAAGTGAAAAATACAAAAATATATACGGTGGACCGGGCCACAACCGGTAAAACCCTTTTTTTTGTTACTTGACCTACGGTAGCCAGACCGCAAACTAGACGAATTCCCTACACCAAATAGTCACGGGCTAGTTGGGAACATTGAGTGGGGAGAATCCCTTGTTGTTATTGCCTACGAATTTCCAGGCCTCAATAGTTTTTTGGCGCTAGAAGGAGGGCCGCCAATGCATCGTTGGCCGAGAAAACCCATTTTCTCAAGATTATTCCATCGGTGACAGGTCAGAAAGCAGTTTGTTTCCCAATCCAATTCCTGAAGAGAAGGGTAAAGAGCATTTATATTCTGTGGACAATGAAGTAGTTAATGATCTGAGAAGACACACTAGGGCATATGTGAATAATATTGGAGGATTACCAATTATCCCTGATTTTCCCAGAAGAGAATATAAAAAGAAAGATTGTCCTATATTGGAAGACTCAGCGTTGGTTGTATATTTGGAAGAACTGGTAGAAACATCCTTACAGGAGGTGGTTCAGTCTTTAAATAAAGTGGGCCCAAATACACCTTACTGTTCACCTATTCATACTCTATTCATTGACCACCTCACTCTCCACCTAGACTCATGGCAGGCGTAAACGCAAATCAGCCACCCAACACACCAAACCCACCACCTGCTTGGAAATCCAGATCACCTTTAAACCTAACACCTCCTCTACATGATTTACCTCAAGCTTTTGAGAAGATGCTGGCCAAGTTTGATCCAAATGAGAATATGTTAGTAGATGACCATTTGCAAAGTTTCTATTTGGCAATAGAGGGATTAAGGGCTAGGGAACATGAGGATGTAGTTTGTAGAATTTTCCCACACACCCTTAAAGGAGCAGCAACATCATGGTATTTCAGTTTGCTTGCAAAATCTATCCCAAACTGGGATACCTTTGAAAGGATTTTTAGAAGTAAGTATGCAACCCAAAAAACTCATGTAGCTCTCATGAAAAGACTGTGCACCTTGAAGAAAGAAAGAAAAGAGAAGGTGCATAGTTTTACGCAAAGATTCACAACTTATCTTAAGAATTTTTCTGAAGCTGACAAACCCTCGGATAAAGTTCTGATTGAGTATTACACCTTAGCTCTAGGACCCGAGTTAGCCATGTTTGCCAAAATGAAAGCCAAACCTACGTTAGCAGAGACTTATGAATAAGCAGAGAGAGTAGAGGCTGAAAAAGAAAGCATCGAAGACTGCCCTAAATGGTCAAGAGAAAAAAATGTTGGGAGGAAAGCGATGTTATTTACTAAACCTAAAGAGGAGAAATCACCAGATTTCAAGGGAATGGCAAAGATGATGCACAAGCTCTCTAACAGAATCATAGACTTGGAAAAGAAAAAGGAAGCCTAAAAGTTCTATAAGCCTTATTACAAGAAAAGGGAAGATAATAATCAATCCCAACCCCCTCCGCACAGCCCTACATCTATGAACTTAACGGAGGTAGGAATGGATAACTTTTGCACTTTCCACCAACAACCCCATTCTGAAAAGAATTGTCCTCAATGGATAAATTCAATGACGTTGGTTATGAATCAGCTGTTGGATTCCAAATTAACTGAAGATAACGATGAAGAAGGGAAAGACAACAATAAATCAACAAAAAAATAGGAGGATGAGGCCATGGTTTTATGGGACTGTGTATCGTTGTTTGATGCCGAGGAGGAAAAGGATCTGAGACACGAGGGCACCCTGGAAAAAAATGTAATGATGAGAAGCCAGGGGTTGATTAAGCAAAACAGTCTTATGCTCCTGAAGATCAAAAGAATTCAAAAGAATGTTAAGAAATTTCAAAACAACTCCTCAACTAATAAAATTCCACAATTTACCATCACCAGTCAAAATCCTAGACAGATCAACATGTCTACTAAGCCCAATGAAGAAAAGATAAATGATGTTAAATCGAATCTCACAGAACAGAAGATGGATTATGACATTGTGGAGGATATGAAAAAGGTAAGGGCAAACATCTCATTATTTGAAATGTGCAATGTGCTGCAACAGAAAGAAAAACTATTGAAAGCACTTGAAGAATCAGAGGAGAGGCTTCCCACTGACAATCAACCCCAAGAAGAAGAAATTGGTGAAGCAAGTATGGGAGGTAAGCCTAAAAGCAAGAATCCACCTTTTCTCCTTACTTTTGAAATTTTCAACTGCAACGTGTATAACTGCCTAGTAGACTCGGGGGCATCAGTCAACTTCATGCCGCTGTCAGTCTGCAAAAAGATAAATGGGAAACCTAAACCATCTACCTGGAGGGTCGTTCAGTTGGATAGAACGAATGTGAAGGTAATTGGGGAATTGGAGGATGTTCTCGTTCACTTATCTTCAAATAATAAGGTGTGTCAATTCATTGATATTGTGGTGGCTGACATGCCAGAAGCTTATGGAGTTGTTTTGAGTAGAGATTGGTCGGCAAAGCTGAATGGATATTTTTCCTCGGATTGGTCACATTTGTGGCTACCATATAAAGGAATCCCAAATCAAATTAAGGTTTTGAGGGAGCCCCACATGAAACACAATGTTACTTAGTTCGAAGGTAAAAATGAGCCAGTGGATTCTGTTTTGGGAAATTACTTTATTGAGCTAGAACCAGGAAACTATCAAGAAAAAGAATCCAATGATACATCAGATGCTCAGCCTGATCTCCTTCAGTTTTTACAGGCTGATGAAATTGATTGTAAAATAGTAGAATTAGTTGTAGATGTAGATGTTAATTCTCGCACAGTAGTAGTTAGCGATTTTTGGATGCTTTTCTTTGATGGTTCTAAAAATTTAGAGGGGTCAGGAGATGGCTGTGTCCTGATTGACCCTAAGAAAAACAAACATTCTATTTCATGTAGGTTAGAGTTTGAATGTACCAATAACACAGTTGAATATGAAGCACTAGTTCAGGGAATAAGAAAAGTAATTGAATTAAAGATAAAAAATCTGAAGGTGTTTGGGGACTCTAAAATAATTGTAAAACAAATTCAAAATCAAATACATTGCATTTCTCCTCATTTAAAAGATTATCAGAATGAAGTATGGGATTTACTTAAATGTTTTAATGCATTTAACATTGTATCGATTCCAAGAATTAAGAATGCAGTAGCTGACTTGCTGGCCACCTCAGCTGCAAGGCTTGTGCCCTCTAATAATCGGTGCTCTGTTGAATTGGTTTTTAGACCTTCAGTTCCAGATATGATTACTAATATATGAGTGTTCAATGATGATCAGTATATTATAGAATTCTTGACAAATGACGAGACCTTCAGAGAGGCGATTATTGATGATGAAGAACATCAAGCCGAGCAAAAATTCGATAATTTTATTCCTAAAGGTGTCAGGACTTTAGAACGGATGTTTGATTTAAACGAGAAATTTAGGAGACCAGCGAATGTGAATACTCATAGCTCATCTCTACAGTTTGAGTTGATTAATTTGGGGACTGAAATTGAGCCTAAATATGTGAATTTGGGAAAGTGTTGCTCCCCAGGTGAAAGGAATAAGTTTATCAGTCTTTTCAAACAATACAAAGATGTCTTTTCCTGGACATATGAAGATATGAAGACATATGACACCAATATTATCCATTATGTTATCCCCATCATATCTGGATTCAAACCGTATCAACAGCCTTTAAGGAAAATGCATCCAAAATTAGATCCTTTAATCCAGAGTGAAGTTAAGAAACTATTGGATGCTAGAATTATCTTCAAGGTTAGACACTCGGAATGGGTTTCAAATTTGGTACTGGTAAGGAAGAAATCTATAGAAATCAGGCTATGTGTGGATTTCAGAAACTTATATCATGCTTCAGATAAAGACAATTATCCTGTTCCACCCATGGAGCAGATATTGTAAATGGTTTTGGGTTCTGAACTATTCTCTTTATTAGATGGATTCTCATGCTACAATCAAGTATTAGTAGCTGAAGAAGACAGACTTAAAATGACATTCAGAACTAGGTGGGGAACTTTTGCTTACAGGAGGATGCCCTTTGGACTCATAAACACTGGAGCTACTTTCCAGAGGGCTATGGATATAGCTTTCTGTGGTTTGATTGCCCATAGTGCTATAGTATACCTCGATGACATCACGCTATTCTCAAAGAAAAGAGAGGAACATGCCTTTCATCTAAATCATATTTTTGAATGCTGCCGAAAATATGGTATCTCGCTAAACCCCAAGAAGTGTGTGTTTGCCATTACAGAAGGTAAGTTGTTGGTTCACATGGTTTTTAAGAAGGGGATCTCCATAGACCCAGAAAGGATCAAAGCCATTGAATAGATTCCCTTACCCCATAATAAAAAGGGCATGCAATCATTTATGGGGACAATACATTTCGTGTGAAGGTTTGTGCCATATTTCGCTCAAATTGTTAAACCTTTGCAGTAAATGGTAAAGCAAAGTGTACAATTAAAGTGGACTGATGTAGAGGAGAACACATTTAGTAAAATAAAGATAGCTGTCACACACGCACCTTCCCTCAAAAGTCCAGAGTTTGAGAAATATTTTATTTTGTACACTTTCGCGTCTAATGATTCACTAGCAGCTGTGATTACCTAGAAGGAAGATGGGGGAGATGAGTTCCCCATATCATTTATGAGCACCGGTTTGCAAGGGGCCAAATTGAATTACCCAGTCATGTATAAACAAGCTTTGCCATGTTCAAAGCCGTAAAAAAATTCATGCCATACATACTTAAGAACTGGACAAAGGTAATCGTTCCACACCCAGCTGTGAGATATCTTTTCGTACAAAATGAGTGAGGAGAAAGAAGAGGCAACTCGGTAACAGCTCTATAGGAGTATGAACTCAAATTCAAGCCAGCTTCCATAGTTAAAGGGAAAGGATTGTGCAAACTGATGACTGAAAGTAAAGACAATGAAGAACATGACTGGGAAGACGAAGCTAAGTTACATTTGATGGATGTATGTCCTCTTTTCACAGCTCCGGACTCCTGGTATAAAGACCTTGTACATTACTTTCAAGAAGGATTGTTACTGGAGCATTGGAATTCTAAACAAAGAAGAGCACTGCGTCTTAAATCAGCCTCATATAAAAGTGTTGAAGGAATATTATTCAGAAAGAATTATGATGGACTTCTTCTTAGATGCTTAGAGAAAGAAGATGTGAAGAAGGTAATGATAGATTTACATGATGGGCTTGTTGGAGGACATTTATCCAGAGATACTACAGCTCATAAAATTCTCAGAGCCAGATACTATTGGCCCACATTGTTCAAAGATGCACACGCCCATGTCAGAAAGTGCAACATTTGTCAAATGTGTGGTGGAAGACAAGTTAAAGCAGTAGGACCATTAAAGCCTGTAATGATAACAGAACCTTTTGAGCAATGGAGGATGGACATCATTGGAGAGATAAATCCAAATTCTTCCTTGCAACACAAATATATTCTGACGACAATCGACTACTTCACTCGTTGGGTCAAAGCCATCCCGTTGCATAAAGTAAATGAAGATGCGGTCATGGACTTCTTGCAAGATCATATTATGACCAGGTTTGGAGTTCCAATTTCTTTATTTTTTGATAATACTACTTAATTTTCCTCGATTAGATTAACTGCATTTTCTCATGAGAAAGGAATCAAGTTGCATTACTTTGCTAATTACTATCCACGGGGAAATGGTTTGGCTGAATCTACAAAAAATAATCTGATTAGGATTTTAAAAAATACGGTGATATAAAACCAGAGGAATTGGCACTCAGCACTACCAAATGCTCTTTGGGCTGATAGGGTCACCCCCAAGACTTCGTTAGAAGTGTCCCCATATACCCTTGTTTATGGAAAAGAGGCCATTCTACCCCCCAATATCATGCTACCCTCTTCCATAATAGCTTAGGAATCAAGAGGATCAGATAATGAAGTCTTGCAAATGAGGATACATAATATTTTTAAGGAAGAAGAGTCTAGATCCAAGGCCAGAGAACGTTTTAAACAACAACATGAGGTAGTGAAGAGGTGGTTTGATAATTACAAAGCTGGAACAAAAGAATTTGAGGTGGGAGATTTGGTTCTCAAGTGGGATCATCCCCATGATGAGAAAGGAAAACACACGAAATTTCAATAGCTATGGGTAGGCCCTTTCCAGATTGCGGCAAAACTTGGCCCCTCAACCTATAAATTGCAAGATTTACAAGAGTGGGAAGAGAACTTACCAGTAAATGGTTTAGTTCTCAAACCTTATTTTTCTTGAGTTTTGTTTTTGTTCTTTTGTTTTGTACATAAATAATCTGCTTTGTTTGCTTATTTTGATTTATTTTATTTCTATTGGTTTTAGTTATATTTTGATGGATTTTAATAAAAAAGAGGCAAACTTTTGATTGCATGGAGAACATCAGAATTTTGGAGTGATTAAATTCCTTGAGTGTAATACTGTGTACTATTGTTTTATCTAAAATAATTTATTCTAGTTTAGCAGTTTTCCTGAATGGCTATGAACACATTTAAGTCCTACTTAATCCTTGTAAATTAAATCAGGATCAAAAGGTTCTAGAATACTATTTTGAGGCTCCATCCATATCACATTTAAAAATGTCCTAGGGAGTGACAACAAAAGGCCCATGGAAAGGAAGGAGGGTAAACAATATATTATATATAAATGATCCTATGCCAAGAATTGAATGCCAAAAGGCAGATAAGAGTAAAAAATGCCTATGAAAGCAATATGTATCAAAACAAAGTACTAAACCATATAAGTACTAAATTGCCAAAAATTCTTCTCCATCCGAGAGATGAAAATACATCTCTCACACAAAAGTACACTATGGATAGAGGATCCTGAATAAAAATTCAAAAAGAAAGGCATGCAGGAGGACTCATATGCAAAGGAAAAAATTCCAAAAGCACAAAAAGTGCAAAATGGCATGGGAATGAGGAACAAATGAATATTTTTGTTTAATATATGTCACAATCCTGTGGTGTCCAAGCTGGAAGCTACCTGAAGACAGAGGTAATAAATGAAACTCATGTCTTGGCCTCAAAAGAGTTATCTTGATTTGGAATTTTTGGTTTCCATTCTCCTAAATTGGACTATCATCAATGATTAAAAGTACATATATTTTCCATTTGGGAAATCCAGACATCTAGAAGAATTCAACATGTTCGTTTTATTGTTAAACAATATGTTACTTAAGAAGTAAATGGTCCAGAGATCTAGGTTCACCAAGTAGTCGCCATTTGTTGCAGCTGCAACTATTTTCCCAAATTTTTGAAATTTTGGACCCTCCTCTTAAGTTTTATCTTGCCTAAAATTGCTTGAATCCATGAACTCTATTTTTGTTTTCCCTCTGCTACAAGTTTGGATTGTTTTTTAGGTCAACTGCTTTCATGCTTTTCAGAAAATTGCTTATGTTTGAAACTGCTTTGGGTTGTGGAATTTGAAGTTAGATTTAAAATGTTGTCCTTTGATCTATGATTTCTTTCTTTGATATCAGAAGTCTATTACTCATTTTTGCCGTTGTTTCGGAGGTGAAACAAAATTTTCATCCCTGCCCAGCCAGAAGTCTTTTGGAACTTAACATTTGTTTAATTTGGTTGTTCGGAGGTCATTTAAACAATGCATCGGAGCCATATTTCCCTCCGGGGCCGCCGTTGCGGAAGCTGAATGGTGATTGTTCTGACGGATATCTTGGACTTTTCTGATGCGGTGACGTTATTATTTTGACTTGCTTTGCGCTATTGGAGGTTGGTTGAAGTTGAGTCGGGTTTTTTTTTATCTTTATGAAGCCATTGTTTTGGAGATGAGACAAGTTTTTTAGACCGCTATACAACCCTAAGATTTTCCGAACACTTAATGTTTTCACAATGTTTCTGTGCCATATTGAAAAGTTTATGACTTTGATCAAAGGCTGTAACCTAACTAGTTTTCGCCTTTGCGGCTTCCGGGCGAACTAAATATATGCCATATAACTGCTCCACTTGCCGATGTTTTGTTATGGGTTTCGTCGATATGTTTATTTTCCGCGGAGCACATAGTCTTTTCATCTTCCACCATTGTGGCTGCGTAATGCACTAACCTCCCAATGTTTATGTCATTCCGTTCATCGACAAGGAGATTTTTGCTCGATGCTTTGGCATTTAGTCTTTTCGACGTCGATAGACTTAGTGGTCCCATGGAACTTGTTGTCCGTCTGAAGCCTGCTGTTGTGGGTGTTATTTAAACTATCCTGGCAATGATTTAGTGATTTTTCCCATGGGTGAAGGTTTTTCCTGCCTATTCTATATGTATTTTTTACCCTGTTTTATGGGTGGTGGAGGTTACATTTTCTATCATTTTAAGGTTTCCGCGACGAGAGCACAGTACAGGGCCTCATTTTAATGATCTATTTTATTGTTAGCATGGTTTACATTTTTTGAAAAGATGCAGTCCAACTTAATGATGAATTTTTGTTTGACTGCAGATGGACTTAGGGTATTCTTCAGATTACTGCTGCAAAGAAGACATAGTTGAAGGACAAAGCAGAAGGAAGTTGGCTGAAAAGTGATAAGAAGAGATGTTCTGAGATCAACGGGAAAATAAAAGACAAAGAGAAATCGATAGCAATAGAGGCCTGGGCTTGGAAAAGGTTCATCAGTTACCGAGCTGGTCCCATTTTATGAAGTACTCATAAGACTAAATCAGAAATGTAACGTATTGCCTAAATCATGAGCACTCACAAACTGACAAAACTGTGAGATTAAAACGGTCGGAGAAGTCGGAAGGTCAGGGGGTGGGGCTACCCAAAGGTTTTGGTTTTTGTATAAATATTGGAAAGTTAGAGGGAATGGGGGATTTTTCCCCTGGAGAAACTTGTGAACCACTTGTTGTAAGAGGAACTACTTCATTTTACAATAATAAATTACAAATTTTTTCTGTTGGAGAAGGTGCTGTGTGGAATGTTCAAATGTGATAAAATGAACAATGTTGAAGGGGAACTATTTCATTTTCAATTGTGTTTCATTAACTGTGAGAGATTTCTAACTTTATGGACCTATGTTCTTATTTGAATGGTCTCTGGTTTATTCTGTGATAATTTCCACTATGAGTAATGGAGGTTTTAACGATTGATGAGCTATATTGTCATGTATATATTTATTCGTGTTTATGTGTTTTGATTCTAAGAACAACTATCTATGATTGGTCTTAACATGTGAACAGTATTACATTACTCATAAAGTAATATATTGCTCCCTACGGATAGCTTAGTTAGCCTTGTTTTTTTTTAGTTGTGTGTGATTTAGATGTGAGAGAGTCTAAGACGAGAGGTAAGAAATTGCGCATGACATTGTGACCACTTCTTGCATTTTTTATCAATCTGCATCTTAGATAGGCACTCACATATCATACTTAAAGTCAAAAATACAAAAGTATATACGGTGGACCAGGATGCAACTGGTAAAACCCTTTGTTTTTGTTACTTAACCTACGGTAGCCGGACCGCAAACCGGATGGATTCCCTACAGCAAATAGTCACAGGCTAGTTGGGAACATTGACTAGGGAGAATCCCTTGCTATTGTTGCCTACGAATTTCCAAGCCTCAACAGACCCATAAATAAAACATCAGTTTCTTGAACTTCACTTGCATCTAAATATTCACCGTCTTCCATGTTGTAAACAATTTTCTTTTTCACACAGGGTTTTTTCTTGTTTCCTGTTTTACCCTTTTTGAATTTTGAAGTTTCATTTTCTTCATTCTCATCTTGTCTAGTGTAGGTGCATTTAGAGCCAAAATGTCCAATCCTTCCATAATTAAAACACTTTAGAGGTAACCTCCCCTTGTATTTTCTAGTCCCTCAATTTTATTAATGAAAAAAGTTTCCTAGTCATCTGGGTTTTCTGATTGATTTTTTAAGGAGGCTTTAAAAGCTGCTTCTTTTCTTGAAGATCCATTTTGTCCATTTCTCATCTCATACGCAGAGATAATTCCATGTAGCTCATCAACTTTTACCTTTTTAAGATCATCTCGTTCTTCTAAGGTGGTTACCTTTGGGTCATATCTCATTGTTAATGTTCTTAGTACTTTGTTTACCACTTCATTTTCTTTTAATTTTCATCCAAGCCCTCTGATTGCATTAACAACTTCATCTACACGAAGAAGGTATTGACCAATATTATCTTATTCTTTCATTTTAATACTTTAAAATTGACCTTTATATTTTTTAAGTTTGGATTCTTTGACCTTAGATTTTTTTTCATAGATAATTTTCAACTTGTCCCGGGCTTGTTTGGCAGATGTGCATTGCATGACCTTAGTAAATACCAAGTTTTTTAAACCACTTAATATTGCGTTTTAGGGATTTGGAATTACCTTCATATTCACCTAGTTTAACTGTGTTTGTAGGGTATTGGTTTCCTATATTAAGCTCCTTTTCAGTTGTTTCCCAAACCTTCCATCATAGGGACATCAAATGACACCTCATTCTTACACTCCAGTAAGCATATTTTTCTCCTGTAAATAGTGGAGGTTTGTTAGTGTCCAATCCTTCTTATTGATCCATTATGCTTTTTGGACGGGATCTTCCTTCCAATGGTTAAAATGTTATGAAGGAACCTGCTCTGATACCAATTGTTGGTTTATCCCACAATACTGAGAGGGGGGGTGAATCGGTATTGGCCCTTTGTTATTTAAATACACAAAAAAAACAATTAAGACACAGATTTTATCGTGGAAACCTCAAAAAGGAAAACCACCAACACAAACTCATTAATAAGATGAATTTACAATTTTTTTTATTTGCTGCTACAAAAATGGTGTAAACAAACCCTAGGTTTTTCCTACAATAGAGACAAGGATGCTACAACACCACAATGGTTTTTTTCATGATTCAACAAACAAGGATGCTATGACACCATATTCTCTAGCTATGACTGGAAGGAGGTTTTGACCCCCTGAAGACCTGTGTCCTGCCCTAGCACCACCACACCACCCTATTATGACCACATTATGACTTTCTCATTTATTTTGGAACACTTGAAAACTATCCACTTTGGACCCTGTCAATCTTATTAACAAAAACCCTTTACTTCTTTACACATTCATACAATAAATACTCTTTACCTATTTCCTATCAAGGCATCTCTCCATAGCTCCACTATTTCATTTTGGATCATGACTATTTGCTTGTAGACACAACTATTCATAATCTATGCGTTCAACTATCACATCTTTTCATCATTAAGTTTCAACAAATTTACCGTTTCGTTCTTCCCACAGCTCATAATCCATTTCTACATCCCTATTTATCGTTTTCTGGTGCTTTCGTAATATTCTTCTCTAGATACAATCTGTACCATTGATCTTATGTCTGAGCCTCTCTAGACCGTTGATCTACTCCAAATATTTCCCCTTTGAAATCGTATTTCTTGCACCAAGTTTCTGCTTCAACAATTCCCCACCGTCGATCCTCTTCAAGCGTTTTTCTAGTCGTTGATATACGGGTGGAGGAAATCGGAAAATCAACACTTGAGTCAATTTTTCCGCACTTTTCATTACTTTCTGATTTCTGCATTTTTTCTTCTCACCTCAGTGATTCCACGCTGTTGATCATTTTTGGGCTCCATCCTAATCGTTTATCTATCAGATCGTAGAATGAAGAAATGTAACATTTCCTTAAGTCGTTCCTTGACTTTTCAATTTCTGATTTCCACTTTTTGGTCTTCAAATTTTTGGACCGTAGATATCTTACAAAACAATTCTCAATCTTCCAATCTCACCCTTCACTTTCCATGTTCTGGACTTCAGATTGCGGAACTGTAACATTTCCTGAATTTTTTTCTTGACTTTCCGATTTTCGATTTCTGGACTTCGGATTTTTCGTACCATATATCTCTTGCAAAAAATTTCTCAACTGTCCGATCTCGGCCTTCCACTTTCCTCCTTCCGGACTTCAGATTGCGGAAATGTAACGTTTCTTGAAGTCATTTCTCAACTTTCTGATTTCCAACTTCCACTTTCTGGTATTCAGATTTTCCAAACCGTAGATATCTTTTAGCGGAACTAATCTCAGCTGTCCAATATTGATTTTTTGCGGAACTTCATCTTTTCCGCCTAACTTGTCGGAACTAATCTTTAATCATCAGATCTAGTGTGGGACTAATATAAGCCATCTAATCCTGATATTTTGTAGTGACTCTAGTATTTCCACTCGTCTTTTGCAGGACTAAACCCCAGCCGTTGGATATGTTAGGATTATTAATCCTCCCTTCTTCATACTTTCTATTAGATTAATTAGCCTAACTTAGGAACCTTAATTAATTAATTGGTTCCACTGGTATCATTGGGTCCACTTTTCCTAATGGGAACACATGTACCAGTCACTGGAGTGTGGGGAACACTTCTATAGGTTAACTACCACTTACTGCATGTGCATGCATCAGTTGGGGCACCTCTTAGACCAATCCCTAAATTTTAGGAGAAACTGGGAGTCCCGGCACCAACCTACTTAAGTTAGTTGGAGTTATTAATAGTTACTCTTAGTTAGCCCTTAGTTACTTTCAGTTAGTTCTCAAATAGTTATCTAGCTCATGTATTGCATGGATAATGCATGGATGCATCTGGAGTAGGCACCTTTTCCCACCTAACACACTTTGTTGCACTGAATTTGCTAGCTGTCACTATTTTTTTTAGTTGGTTGGACATCTGGGAGTTGATTTTGGACTCTGATATTGATTGGGAGACCATGAGTTAGAGATTTAGTTAGATACAATCATAGCCACTTGGGAGATTCGAATTCATACCCCATGCATTTGAATTCTTTCAATGTAAACTATTGTAACACCAGATATTATTATTGTGAATGATACTATAAATTCCTGAGCAATACTTGTCTGATTCATGTGTGGTTTGTTTTGTCCAGTTTGTATCTTCATTCTTCGTATATTTGCTGCAAAAATTATTAGAACTATCTTCTTGAATATCTAAATGGAATTCAAATTATAATATGGTATTAGAGCCTTCTCAGACAAGTTCCATGCTTGTTTCTCCCCATTGAACATCAGAAGCAGTTGGGTTTCCATAGAAGTCCCCTATGAAAATTTGCTAGCTCTGGATTTATTCAGAGCAGTGGAGAGGGCGTGACGGACCCTAAAAATATGTTCATGTTGGGAGGAAAAGCATGATTCAAACATTTCATATGTTTTAGTGTGTTATTGCAGTGAAATTGATAGGTGATACGTAGCTTGTGAGAAGTATTTGCATGGATCCTCACAACTTCCAATTACCTTGATTGGAGGATTGATATGCAGCTAGCCTTGCGCAAGCATGGCTACCACAGGATCATACATGGATGTAAGTCTGAGCCTCATCAGTCAGTAGAGTAGAACAAATTCCTAAACCATTGTGATGAAGCATTTGGGTACTTATGTACTTATATTTTCAGAGATATCCTCTTCCACCTAGAAGGATTGAGGACTCCCAGAGAATCCTGGGAGAAGCTGGATAGCTTGTTTAACAAACAAGATGAGATTTGGAGGCACATTCTTGAGAATGAGTTGGTATCTTTACATCCTAGCAGTTTTGAGACTATCGAGAAATTCTTCACTAAATTCAAGTCTCTAGTACTCCAATGCAGACAGTGCATAATAGAGAATAAGGATGAGTAGAATGTCCTTTCCATACTCAGCAAACTAGGCCCTGAGTATTCTGTGTTTTTTTCTGTATTTTATTCCAAGCAGGAAATATTTCCTAATTAGAAGGTTCCTTCATTAGACCCTTTTTCCAAGTCCTTAATAAAATATCAAGACAAATTGATGAGAATGGGAGTCTTGAAGACATCCAAAGATCAAGCTCTTCTAGTTTCTGAATCTTCCAAAGCACAAGCAAAGGGGAAATCAAAGAAGAAGGATCCAAATGCAGCTGATTCGAAGCCTAAAAAAAATCAGCAAGATTCCAAGGGGGCCTCCAACTCTAATAAGAAGAAATTTGAGAACAAACTATGTCCCTACTATGAAAAAGGGTACCATCTTGAAGAACATTGTATGAGGAAGCGACTTGATGAGATGACTTCTCTCCTCAAGTAGCATGACATTGCTTCCCCACAAAGAGAAAAGAAGTTAGATAATGCACATGAAATATGTCATGCTTTAAAAGTGGGATTACCTCGGTATACAACCTATTTGATTGATTATGGAGCCTCCAATCACATGGTGGCCTCTAAGGATCTCTTCTCCTCTCTTAGTATCAATGAAGGGCCCACTATTCACATGGGATATGATTCCCAAGTTCCAGCAATAGGAAGAGGCACCATCAAAGCGAAGCATGGTGTGTTCAAAGATGTCCTATGTGTCCTCTCTTGCAACTAATATGTTGTCCGTTTACCAGATGACTTACACCAGCTCACCAAAGCAAGTGGTGTTTGGACCTGACTCAGTGGAGATCGAAAAGATATCAACTGGGGAGCTTGTAGAAAATAGAATTGTTGATCATGCCTCCAAGGCATATATTTTCTCTCACTTCATGCCATATATAATTCTAGCATCACTCTAGCTTTCATTCAAAGCTGATGAAGGTATAAACATTCCTTCACTTCCCATTGCAGTTTCAGTTTCAAATCCTGACATTTCAGATTCAGATTCAAAATAGGAGTCATCCCAGCATGATCCAAACATTCAGCTTACACCTCAAAGGGATCTATATCCAGATCTAGCATCTACCTCATTCCAGTAGCCTAAATGAGCTAAGCAGCTCATAGAAGCAACTGGATATGGTGATGGGGATCCATATGACAAAAGAAGAATGAGGTCCCAATATCAGAAGGAGAATGTTGCACTGTCTCACATAGATCCTCTTCTTGCTGAGAGGTGTTTTATGATGCTTTGGTTAGATCCTCACTCCTTCAAGGAGGTTGTCCATGATCCTATATGGCAGGAAGCCATGGATGAGGAGTTTGATTCGCTACATGATAAACAGACCTGGGATCTTGTCCCCTTACCTCCAGGAAGGAATCTGGTACATTACAAATGAATCTACAAAACCAAAATAGTTTTTGATGGGACCACAACCAAGTACAAGGCTCGGTTGGTCGCAAAAGGGTATTCTCAGGTCCAAGGCTTGGACTACAATGAGACATTCGCTCCAGTAGCTAGAATGGACTCCATTAGGTTGGTATTGGAAATTGTTGCTTCCAAGAGATGGGAAGTACATCACATGGATGTGAAGAGTGCCTTCCTCCATGGTGATTGGAGGAGGAGATATATACGAAACAACCTGAGGGGCTCATTGATGATCCTTCCTTAGTATGCAGACTAAGGAAATCACTGTATGAACTCAAATAATCCCTAAGGGCATGGTACTCCAATATGGATGCCTTCCTCATCTCTCAGAAGTTTTAAAGGTGAAAATATGATTGCAATTTCTACATGAAGAAGAAGGAGGGTTCTTTCTTCTAGTTGTATTTTATGTGGATGGCTTGCTCATTACTAGCAGCTCTACTACTGGATTGAGCAACATCAAGTCTTCTCTTAATAAAACATTCCCTAAGACTTACTTAGGACTGTTAAGATAGTTCATTGGCCTCGAAGTAAGTCAAAAGAGAAGAAAATTGTGAGACATCAAGAACATTGTGAGCCATCGATTTACTTGGATGATCGATCTCAGGCATTCACCTCGTTACAGGTTTATTCGTTTGTCATTCAAACTGCAACCTATGATAGGGTTATTCCTTTTTTATTCTACTGGTTTTATCCTTCCACCATATCTTTGACATTCGTTAACATCTTTGAAATCAATGACAACTATTTTACTCAATAATCTGCATATGAAAGAGTTTGCCAATTTATAGACATTACGGTGGTAGATATACTTATGGTTTGATATTTAGAAGGGACTAGTCTGCAAAACTGAATGAGTACTTTGCAACTAATTTTTTGCACATGTAGCTTCCATATAAGAAAATTCAAAATCAGATTACGGTGATGAGGGAACCACACATGAAACAAAATAAAACTCAATTGGAAGGGAAAAATCAACCTAGAAACTTCTCATCTTCGGTCTTAGGTAACTAATTTATAAAACTTGAATCTGGAAATTATCAAGCTAAAGAAGTCGGTCAGGAATCAGCCACAGAGTATGAACTCCTTCATTTTTCATTAACTGATAATATTGATTGTAATATAGTTAACTTAGTTTCTAACTTAGAAAGCAAAACTAATCCAATAGATTTAGAAGATAGATTTTGGTTTTTTTACTTTGATGGTTCCAAAACACAAGAGGGATCAGGAGTGGGTTATGTCTTGATTGATCCTAAAAAGAACAAACAATTTCTTTCTTGTCAACTAGAGTTTGAATGTACGGACAACACAGCTAAATATGAAGCTCTAGTCTAGGGCCTGAGAAAAGCCATTGATCTTAAAGTTAGAAATTTAAAAGTATTTGGTGATTCTGAGATAATTGTCAAACAAATTAGAAATACAATTCATTGTTTGTCACCGCACTTAAAAGGCTACCAAGCTGAATTCTTGGATCTTATAAAAAATTTCAATGCTTTCAATATCAATTCAATTCCTAGATTGCAAAATGTTGCACCTAATTTTTTTCTTGTTTCTGCTGCAAGGTTAGTACCCACTAATAATAAATGCTTCATTGAACTCATTTTCAGGCCATCGATACCAAAAAATGTTACAAACTTAAGAGTGTTTGATGCTAATCAGAAAATCATATATTTTCTAACGAATGATGAAACTTTCAAGGACTCGATGATTGACGATGAAGAGAATCAAGCTAATATTGAAAGTTGAAATTCCATGCCTAAATGAGTGAGAACACTAGAAGGGATGTTTGATCTAACAACAAATTTAGAAGACCTTCCAATGTCAAAACAAATAGTTTATATATGCAATATGAATTGATTAATCTAGGGACAGAGGTTGAACCTAAGTATGTAAACTTGGGAAAATGTTGTTCGCTAAGAGAAAGAAGCTTATTTATCAGTTTGTTTCAACAGTATAAGGACATTTTTTCCTGGAAATATGAATACTTGAAGACCTATGACACCTATATTATCCAACATGTCATTCCTATTAAAGAGGGTGTTAAACCATTCTAGTAGAAACTAAGAAAGATGCATCCAAAACTGTAACCGTTGATCAAAAATGAAGTTAAGAAGTTACTTGATGCAAAGATAATTTTCATATTCAGGAATTCAGAGTGAGTATCAAATTTGGTGTCAGTAAGGAATAAATATAGTGAGATAATATCATGTATAGATTTCCAAAATCTGAACCGAGCTTCAGATAAAGATAATTACCCAATTCCACCAATGGAACAAATCCTACAAATGGTCTCAGGTTCTAAACTATTCTCCTTATTAAATGGGTTTTCAGGATATAACCAAGTGTTGGTAGCTGAGCAATACATGATTAAAACCAAATTTCAAACAAAGTGGAGAACATTTTGCTACAGAAGAATTCCCTTTGATCTCATCAATGCTGGAGCCACTTTTCAAAGGGACCCGGATATCGCTCATTAGAGGAAATTTGGGGTCTAAAATAGGCCTTATAAGAAAACGTGCCAAAATAAGTTTTTGTGAGTTGGAATTCAAGAACCAATAGAATTTCAATAAAATAAGTCAACCATAATGGTTGAATTGACATATTTGTCATTAAAAAAAACTACTTTTTTGTTCATATTTTCGACATATCTCATTGTGTTTTTACTCAAATTTCAATCGAGAGAGATCGTTGGATGTGGAATTTGATTCTGCATCCAACGATTACCCACACTGCATACTTTTGATGGACCCCACTACCCCAAAAACAAGAAATACTTGAAAAAATGTGATGATGATGTCATCATCACATTTTTTCAGGTATTTCTTGTTTTTGGGGTAGCGGGGTCCATCAAAAGTATGCAGTGTGGGTACTCGTTGGATGTGGAATCAAATTCCGTATCCAACGAGCTCTCCCGATCGAAATTTGAGTAAAAACTCAGGGAGATATGTCGAAAATACGAACACAAAAAAGTAGTTTTTTTCTTTCTTCCTCCAAAATTAATCAATATTATTTTATTATTTTAACTATTATTTTATTATTTTCCTTAGGAGGCCCATTTTAGACCCCAAAATTCCTCTAATGTTTCGGGGGTTAATCGTCCACAATGTGATAGTTTATCTAGATGATGTAATAGTTTTATCTAAGAAGAGAGAAGATCATGTTTTTCATTTGAAACAATTTTTTGACCATTGTAGAAAATATGGCATATCTCTAAATCCTAAGATGAGCATCTCTGCGGTATTAGAGAGAAACATGTTAGGCCATATTATTTCTAAGAATGGAATCTCCATAGTCCCGGAGAGAATAGAAGCCATATCTCATATTAACTTACCCCACAACAACACAAAGGTATGTAATCATTCATGGGTACCATAAATTTTGTTCGAAGGTTTGTTCCTGACTTTGCACAGATAGTAAAACCTTTGCAACAAATGGTAAAGCAGAGTGTAAAATTTAAATGGACTGATACAGAAAAAGTTGTGTTAGGAACCCATGTCAATCCTTCTCTTTACCGTGTTAGTATATTGTTGTTGGACGCATATGCTTTGTAAGTCATCCCATAGTAATTGTTGATCCATAGTTTGTGTTATTGTTGTTGGGCGCATATGCTTTGTAAGCCGCCTATAGTATTTGTTGATCCATAGTTTATATTGGCCCATGGTTTTGACCCATAGTATTGGTGCCTATTTTTAGTATATAAGTGTGTGTTGAGGCCAAGGAAGGCACCGTGAAGTTATTTTGTATTGAGCTTGCTCAAAGGAGGTTTCCCCCTCGAAGTGGCCTGCGATTAATATAAAAGTGATTTTGAGTTCTGCTGCTATATTGTGTATTTTGATTAATTATTTGCTGCAGGGTCCTCACAAGTTGCCTTTAACAACATCAAAGTAGCAATAGCTCGCACACCTTCTCTTAAAAGTCTGGATTTTGAAAAGGATTTTATTATGTACACTTTTAACTTAGATAATTCACTTGCATCAGTGCTTACACAAAAGGGAGAATTGGGAGATCAGTACCCAATATCATTTATGAGCACTAGGTTACAAGGGGCTAAGTTGAACTATCCTGCTATAGATAAGTAACCATATGCAGTATTTAAAGCAGTGAAACAATTCAAACCTTACATTCTGAAAAACTGAACCAAGGTAATTGTCCATCATCCAGATATCATAACCCTTTTTGTACAAAAGGAATTGGGTGAACGAAGAGGGAATTGGGTGACAGCGTTACAGGAATACGAATTTTAATTCAAACCAGCTACCATTATCAAAGGACAAGGGTTGTGTAAATTAATGGTTGAAATTCATAATAATGAATATGATGATTGGGATAATCAAGCAAAATTACATATTATTGATAAATGGCATATCTTTATAGCTCTTGAATCTTGATACAGAGATCTGGTACATTACCTTCAACAAGGATATTTAACAAAGCATTAGAATTCTAAACAACAAAGGGAACTTCATTTAAATTCATCCTGTTACCAAATAATTGATGGAGTTATTTTTAGGAAGAACTATGATGGGGTATTTTTGAGGTGCCTCGAACAAGAAGATGCCTATAAAGTTGTCAAAGAATTGCATGATAGGCCTACCCGTGGACATTTTTAGGGAGATACTACTACTCAAAAGATTCTATGAGATGGATATTACTAGCCAACATTGTTTAAAGATGCTCATGACTATGTAAGAAAATGTGACATATGCCAAAGAAGAGGGGGAAGACTAGCAAAAGCTGTCGGACCCTTCCAACCTGTTATTATTTTGGAGCCATTCAAAAAATTGGGTATTGACATCATTGGAGAAATTAATCCAAATTATTCATTACAACATAAATATATTCTCATAGCTACTGATTACTTCACGATATGGGTAGAAGCAATTCCATTATGCAAAGTGAACGAAGATGCAGTCATCAAATTTTTGCAAGAAAATATTATGGCCAGGTTTGGGGTTCCAATTTCACTTGTATTTGATAATGCGTCTTATTTTTCATCAATTAAGCTAACTGAATTCACTAGTAAAAAAGGAATCAAGTTTTATTATTCTACGAATTATTATTCACAAGGTAATGGGTTAGCCGAATAAACTAATAAAAATATTATCAAAATTTTAAAGAAGATTGTCATCGAAAATCAAAGAAGTTGGCATATAGCTCTTCCCAATGCACTGTGGGAAGACAAGGTTACCCCAAAGAATTCCTTAGGAGTGTCCCTTATACTCTAGTTTATGGGAAATAAGCTATCCTATCCCCAAAAAATTTACTCCAATCCTCTCAGTTAGCCCAATCCTGACGAGGAACTTGTCGCAAAATTCTACAAGCTCGAATTAATACATTGTTGAAACTTGAAGAGTCTAGGCTCAAGTATAAAGAAATATTTAAACACCAACAGGAAATTGTCAAAAGATGTTTTGATAAGCATAAATATGGGAAGGCAAGTTTTGAGATTGGATACTTGGTTCTTAATTGGGATCACCTGTGTGATGAAAAGGGAAAGTGTTATAGCGGATTTCAACACTCCAGGTGAATCACACTTTGTATGGCCTTCCCATGTCCCGCTGCAGACTCTTTAGACCCTATGGACCATATTTTATCCTTTAATGTTTCCTTGATCATCCCTAAAACTATATGAAAAATGATATACGTGGCTTTTTACCAGATAATCGCATACATACGTGGGTTTGACCCATATAACCGTGTACATCGGAATGTGTGCATAATCCAAATCCTTTTGGAGTTTTCCTTGACATGGATCTGACTCATTCGACTCCTAGCCTTCCATATGCCTTGAGATCGCTTGGATTCGACCCTTGATTATCCCTTGTGAAGCTATATAAGGAACCCCTTGGTACATTGAAGGCATATAGAGAGATTGAAAGCAAAGAAACTATAGTCCATTATTGCTGGAATTTATACTTGAGTCTGCATCCCTTTGTCCCTTTGGAGCACTTTTGTGTTCTTCCCAAGCTTGCCTTTTGCTAGTGATATTGCTATCATGAGATGGAGGATTGAGGTGGTGGAGGCCCAAGTGGGGGATTCAATTTCTCCGGTTCGTAGACGTGCCGTCAGAGGCTGTATCTATCTTGTAATCTCTGATTTATATTAATAAGAACTATCTTTTCCTGTCCAATGATGTGTATTTGATTGAATATTGTATCCATTGGAATATGTCAAATGATTTTACATTATTGATTGTATATGCTAGAATAGATCTAACACCATGATATATAGTATGCTTGTATTATTTACTTGTTGTTGAGGAAGTATTATATCAATTCAAGATGAAGATTGGAAAGCTCAACGGGGATCTACTTCAACTGTATGGAATAAGGTATGAGGTCTGATCCTTTAGTGTTAGACATTTTATTTCTATTGCATATTGGGAAAGATTGATTTCTGGAGTCAAAGCCGTCTGTTGTGGTACCCCAAGCCATAGGAATTGCTCTCCGTAACAGAATTGGTGACTCTGCTGGGGAGTTCCTACTAGTTGTCCTTTAGGGGTGATTTTCTTGGCATTCAATTCTTCCCCAGCAGAGTCACCAATTCTATTACGGAGAGAAATTCCTATGGCTTGGGGTACCACAACAGACAGATTTGACTCCAGAAATCAATCTTTCCCAATATGCAATAGAAATAAATTGTCTAACACTAAAGGATCAGACCTCGTACCTTATTCTGGACAGTTGAAGTAGATCCCCATTGAGATTTCCAATCTTCATCTTGAATTGATATAATACTTCCTCAACAACAAGTAAACAATACAAGCATACTATATATCATGGTGTTAGATCTATTCTAGCATATATAATAAATAATGTAAAAGCATTTGACATATTCCAATGGATACAATATTCAATCAAATACACCTCATTGGACAGGAAAAGATAGTTCTTATTAATATAAATCAGAGATTACAAGATAGATACAACCTCTGACGGCACGTCTGTGAATCGGAGAAACTGAATCCCCCACTTGGGCCTCCACCACCTCAATCCTCCATCTCACGATAGCAAGCTCACTAGCAAAAGGCACGCTTGGGAAGAACACATAAGTGCTCCAAAGGGACAAAGGGATGCAGACTCAAGTATAAATTCCGGCAAAACAATGGAATATAGTTTCTTTGCTTTCAATCTCTATATGCCTTCAATGTACCAAGGGGTTCCTTATATAGCTTCACAAGGGATAATGAAGGGTCGAATCCGAGCGATCTCAAGGCATATGGAAGGCCAGGAGTTGAATGAGTCGGATCCATGTCAAGGAAAACTCCAAAAGGATTTGGATTATGCACACATCCCGATGTATGTGGTTATATGGGTCAAACCCGCGTATGTACGTGGTTATCGGGTAAAAAGCCGCGTATATCATTTTTCATATAGTTTTAGGGATGATCTAGGAAACATCAAAGGATAAAAGATGGCCCATGGGGTCTAAAGAGTTTTCAATGGGACAGGGGAAGGCCATAAAAAGTGTGATTCACCTAGAGTGGTGAAATCCACTATAACAGATGCCCTCTAATGTGTGAGGTCAGAGGGGTCATACGATGGCCGAAATACATTATAAGTCCATCCCAGAAGTGGAGTGATGAAGGATCCCAAATGGAAGACTAGCCACCCAATCAGCAAAGTACAATGATACAACTCTGCATATAACTGCAAGTACATATAGCAGTCCCGGATACATAAGAGTACAATGGCCATGAATAGGCATAATACATGATATCACATATGTGGTCATTGCCATGTACAATATACGTAGATCATAATCTCCATGATGAAGATATACAAAGGACCATGATCTCCAAAATTGCTGAAGATATACAATATATCAAGATCTCCATAGTGGCTGGACATATCTGACATACACTGGAATGAAGTCACGAGAGCTAAAATCTCATGAACATTGGCACGATCAAGGAGGTAGCATATAAGAGATGCCACCAGTCTGGAAGGTCTTCTACACAAACCTCTACGAGTACATGTCCTACTATGCTAATAGAGGTGTCGAGGTTGATCATAGTAGTCCATCGTCTGATTACCGGTCACTGATGTATACCGTTAACAGACGCGAGATTACCCACCGATAATGAAAATGGGAATCAATGTACTAGAGTGCAAACTAACAAGTGTGAATAGATGTGTTGAGGTTGAATGCTTGAGAGAATCCATCGATCAAGGGACATTGATGTATTCCCAAGAAACCGTCAATGGCGAGAGAACCCACCACCAGTAGAGTCACCAATTTTGTTACAGAGAGAAATTCCTATGGCTTGGGGTACCACAACAAACAGCTTTAACTCCAGAAATCAATCTTTCCCAAAATGCAATAGAAATAAAATGTCTAACACTAAAGGATCAGACATCGTACCTTATTTCAGACAGTTGAAGTAGATCCCCATTGAGCTTTTCAATCTTTAGCTTGAATTGATATAATACTTCCTCAACAACAAGTAAACAATACAAGCATACTATATATCATGGTGTTATATATATTCTAGCATATATAATCAATAATGTAAAAGCATTTGACATATTCCAATGGATACAATATTCAATCAAATACACATCATTGGACAAGAAAAGACAGTTCTTATTAATATAAATCAGAGATTACAAGATAGATACAACCTCTAACGGCACATCTGCGAACCAGAGAAATTGAATCCCCCACTTGGGCCTCCACCACCTCAATCCTCCATCTCATGATAGAAAGCTCACTAGCAAAAGGCAAGCTTGGGAAGAACACAGAAGTGATCCAAAGGGACAAAGGGATGCAGACTCAAGTATAAATTCTGGCAACAATGGACTATAGTTTCTTTGCTTTCAATCTCTCTATATGCCTTTAATGTACCAAGGGGTTCCTTATATAGCTTCACAAGGGATAATGAAGGGTCGAATCTGAGCGATCTCAAAGCATATGGAAGGCTAGGAGTCGAATGAGTCGGATCCATGTCAAGGAAAACTCCAAAAGGATTTGGATTATGCACACATCCCAATGTATGTGGTTATATGGGTCAAACCCGCGTATGTATGTGGTTATCGGGTAAAAAGCCGCGTATATCATTTTTCATATATTTTTAGGGATGATCAAGGAAACATCAAAGGATAAAAGATGGTCCATGGGGTCTAAAGAGTTTGCAGTGAGACAGGGGAAGGCCATAAAAAGTGTGATTCACCTAGAGTGGTGAAATCCACTATAACAGATGCCCCCTAATGTGTGAGGTTAGAGGGGTCATACGATGGCCGAAATACATTATAATTCCATCCCAGAAGTGGAGTGATGAAGGATCCCAAATGGAAGACTAGCCACCCAATCAGCATAGTACAATGATACAACTCTGCATATAACTGCAAGTACATATAGCAGTCCCGGATACATAAGAGTACAATGGCCATGAATAGGCATAATACATGATATCACATATGTGGTGATCGCCACGTACAATATACATAGATCAGAATCTCCATGATGAAGATATACAAAGGAGCATGATCGCCAAAATGGCTAAAGATATACAATAGATCAAGATCTCCATAGTGGCTGGACATATCTGACATACAATGGAATGAATTCATGAGAGCTGAAATCTCATGAACACTGGCACGATCAAGGAGGTAGCATATAAGAGATGCCACTAGTCTGGAAGGTATTCTACACAAACCACTACGAGTACATGTCCTACTATGCGAATAGAGGTTTCGAGGTTGAACATAGTAGTCCATCATCTGATTACCGGTCATTGATGTATACCATTAACAGACGCGAGATTACCCACCGATAATGAAAATGGGAATCAAGGTACTAGAGTGAAAACTAACAAGTGTGAATAGATGTGTTGAGGTCAAACACTTGAAAGAATCCATCAATCAGAGGACATTGATGTATTCCCAAGAAAATATTGATGGCAAGAGAACCTACCACTGATGACTGCAAGTCTCAAGGCACTCAAAAGGACTCTATATTCCAATCCTAGAATAAATGATCTGAAGTCGATGGGATGAAATCCGCTGGAAGGAGGGCATTAAGGAATCCCCCATCATCCAACACAAGGTACTTAACAAAGCTATCTAATGTGGAAGGAATCGATCATAAGGTGCACGAACCAGTAACTGTACCGGGAATGGCCGACATGCAAAGTCAAGATAACTGAGGAATGGTCGACACAGGTTTCAACATCATTTTAACAAGAGCATAATGATGTATGGTGACTGAATGAAGGCAGCATAGACTTGATATAAAAACTGGGACATCTCTGTGACATAGGAGGCATCAACAGAGGCTCCATAGGGACTGGAAGCTTAACCAGTCGATGGAGATAAACTCAGATAAACGAGTACAGCTCCTAAGTCAAACTATAACCCAACCAATGGATGTGATATACAGTGATCTGTTTGAAGGCGACACGACTTGACAGCTGCCAAAGATAACATCTTTCCTTGTCCGAATTTTTGGTATTTTGATTTTTTTGGACTTTTTCAGTTATTTGAAAAGCTTGAAAAAATAATAAACTAGCTTTATAGTTACAAACTAGGAGGAGACGAGTGTCATCAGGGAAAACAAACTAGTTCCAAGCAGTGGAACATACCTATGCTCAATGCAAGGATACATGTGTAGGATATTGACACTCAGGGGGAAATCCCCTCCCAGTAAAAAGGGAATCAAGCTGTGAAGGATATAAAAATGGCTTTGCATGGCTAGACATGAGACAAGCTCGGGCTTTATGGCTGAAATGAAATGTCAAGGGAGCCAGCATAAAGCTCAATAAGGTAGGAAAAGCTCATGATAATGCATTCACAACTTGACGTTAGGGGATTCTGGAGGGAAACAAGCCAGCATAAGATCAAGAGGAGTATGAGGATCTTGCGAAATGTCATGGAAATACTATACAATGGACTCCCGCACCCTAATGGAGAAAATGTCGGCATGGGCACCAAATGCAAATAAGGCACTAACTAGGGTACCCATGTAAGGTGAAGCTCTACCACTCACATCATGCCACTTCTAAAGAAACAAGAAGGTTCCGTGACATAATAGAGTGGGTTTGTACCTAAGTTCATGGTGACATGGTCATAAGGTCATGCAAAATGAAAATGGTGGTGAACCTAACCTATATGCCAGTGTAGACATTATACCTGAGATCAGTACGAACGGGTCAATCCAATGGCTGAAACGACACTGAAAATGGTCTTCTACATCACAAATTATGTCAGAAATGGTCCAAAATGGTTAGAAACTATCAAAACTATAGGAAAGGGGGTAAAAATTTTCAAATATTTGAAAATTTTTCTATAAATAGTAAAAAACATAAATCATTTTAAACTTTTACCCATTGGAGCTCTGATTTTCAACTGCAAATTCCAGGAGACACTACTACATTTCGATCCAAAATCCGACGGTTTTTTCCGACGGCGCATGGATTTTTTCTTTTAACCGTGCCAAAAATCAGAAAGATAATTTTTTTTTTTGAAATGGTGGGGATAAGCGTCGCTTAAGCGACAGCTAGGCTTGCAAGCGTCGCTTAAGTGACAGATATCCTCCTAAGCGTCGCTTAAGCGACGGCGCTTAAATTGCTCATTCATTTAATAATGTCTTAAGCGTCGCTTAAGCGACGACACTTAAATTGCTCAATCATTTAATAATTTGTCGTAATTGGTTAATTATTTAAAATGGAAAGCGACGCTTAAGACATTATCCCACACACATTAAAATGGAAAGCCTAGGTTCATTTTTCATATAAATAGATGTACAACTAGGTTCATTATCTCACACACTGAGTCTCGCACTTATCTCTTTAGTATACGTCGCTTATCTGATGGTTTCTTCTGTCGCTTTTCCAACGCCTTTTCTAGATATCCGTCGCTTCTCCGACGGTAATATGTGTCACATTTCCAACGTTTAGTTTAGTATACGTCTCTTATCCGATGGTTGTAGGTGTCGCATATCTGACTCCTTTAGTTGATATTCATCGCTTAAGAGATGGTTATGAAGGCTATTTTCTCAAAAAAATTTAACCACCATCAAAAATATTCTGTCGCTTAAGAGACACTTTACATTTAAGTGACGGTTACATAGGTGTTGCTTAACCGATGGTTATTTAAGTGTCGGCTAACCGACGACAAGTTTCCGACGCTTAAAAAAAAATCAAAGTGTCGTACATGCGACAGGAAAGTGTCGAAAATCCGACATGACGGCCGTCAGATTTTTGGTCGAAATGTAGTAGTGAGATCCAGCTAGCGGAATTCACAACCGTTTCTTCCATGTAGTTACTCATGCTCTCCTCATGCATTTTAATATAATTTTTGTTGATTTTCATGGTGAAATGAGGTATTTTAGTCCATCTCTACATGAGAACTACGGCCCACATGGATATCGAAGATTTTTCCGTGTATAGGGCTGGCTATACGCGAAAACGAGGCTAGAACCGGCGTACATACGCGATTGTTTGCAAAACAATCGTGTATGACGCCGCGCAAGTAAATTTATAAGAATCTAATTGGCAATATGGCAATTTCTCTTGCAGGATGGTGCTAGAATGGAGAGAGTGTGAGCATGGTGAAGTAGAGGAAGCTGTAAGGGCTGACGTGATGGCTCAACAAGCTCTTCGAGCATGCGGACTCTACAAGTTTTGGTACCTTGGTGGTTTGAGGGCCAAACCAAGACTGCTAGAGATGCTGGTAGACTATTGGGATCCAGACTCAGAGTCCTTCAGGATAGATGGGATGTCTCTCACCATATAGGTGGAAGACATATACTTTATCACAGGCCTATCTAGACAAGGGGAGGTGGTGAACCTTCGTTCCCGAGGTGGGCTTACTATCGATGAGTACGTAGCTGTGTACTACAACCTAGATACTGAAAAGGTGGGAAGTCAAGTCCCCACCAATGCTATACAGGTGCTGGGCCTAAAGGCCATACTATTGACACTGGGTAGGATAGCAGGCTTAGCCTCACTCCATCAGGCCTCACGGCCATTGATGTTCTATGCAGTGGAGTGTATGAGACCGACCATATATGACTAGAGTACTACACTACTGAGCAAGATGAAACACCAGCTCAGTGAGTGTAAGGTAGGCAGGATATGGAACTTCATGTTTAGCAGCATATTGAGCATGTTTTTCTTCAAGCGTGTTCCAGGATTGAGCCCTAGAGTGGACGTTCCTCTCCACAGGATTCGAGATCCGGCCCAATGACGTCGGGCAAATGCTATGCGCAGACTGGGGGGTGGTAGGGTGGCAAACCCATATCCAGCTGACTTCTTTCCATGGTGGCGACGACAAATTGTTGCCATAGATGACTACCCCTATGGAGGGATATATTTCCAGGGGGATCCAGAGATGCCATTGCCACCAGGATGGGCATATGGAGAGATAGGTACCGAATCTCGACTCTCACTCTTTTTCAAATTTTTTTGAGTTATTTAATTTTTTTGTATTTTCTTGATTATGTGGAATCAAAAAGACATGTTTTTGCATGACAACACATAGTGACATCTACCATTCATGTGCAGATGTGGGACCACGGTGACTAGAGGGCTTCCCACGTCATAGATGGAGGGGAATAGGGGATGATATCACAGGTGTGGATGCGGAGCAAACGCTCTAGAGCATTCATACCAACTTCATGCGACTGACACATAGGGTTCCCATGGCGCTAGTCAAGGACTTCCCTAAGGCCATGCAGCGACAGGTGGTGGGCGTGCCACGCACATGGGTGCATTTATTCCGGCGGATAGCTAGAGCCGTAGTGACGTATCATGTTCACAACCCTCCCCCTCGACAGGATTAGATACTTGGGAGTGTATATGTTTTTTACAACCATGTATTATATGATGGAAGCTTTGAAAGCTTCACTTTTGTATATGGCACTATGTATTACCACATTTTTTATATATATCAAAAGGTTTTATGGTGATTGGTTTATTTATTTACATGTGTAAAAAATTTTGTGATTAATTTATTATGAATGAAACAAATGCCAATCTAACACATAGTTAGCATATGAGTCAGCAATTTGATTGTCATTTCTTGGAATGTGTATATATGTGATACTGTCAAATTGCCATTCAAACAATTTCACATGTAAGAATCTTCTCAATAACGTCGGATCTCTAACATGGTACAAACCATTGAGCTGTGACACTACTAACTCCAAATCCAGATGTACCTCAAGAGATAGAACGCCATGTGAAATGGCATCCCGTAGAAGCTCGATAGCGGCAATATATTCAGCAACATTATTGGAAGATGGCCATAGAAATACACCTCCTGAAGAAAGTACCTGACCCATAGGAGTATAAATAACCCAAGCAGCAGAGGCTGAGTGCTGAGTGTGACGTCTTGCACCATCCATGAATCCTATGTGGGTGGAAGATACCATTGACATCTGCCAAAAGAAACAGAAACTAATCACAAACCCGATCACGCTAAGAAAATTACCTAACTATGCAAAGTTGTACAATAATATACAACAAGAAGCCTTGGCTAGAGATCATGCATAGTATTTTTTGAGATAGAGCCCATTTCTAGGCTTCGCCAAAGCTGTGCCTTCGTAATCGACTAGCTCATAGGCACCCTTCCCTAAGACACGCTTGACAATGTAAGGACCACACCACATAGGATTAAATTTCCCTGCCCCCAAGGGTTCTTTTGATTGATCCCACAAAAGGACCAAGTCTCCTTCACTAAACACTCTTGGATGGACAGACTTGTCATATTGGACCTTAACGTGACGTTTATTAACCTCTAGAGCCACCAAGGAATCTCAACGCTGCTCATCAAGTTGCTCGAGGTGAACGAAGTGCTCCTCCAAAGGTGAAGTGTCTGGTAAGAGTTCCACAGCTAGATTCAACGAAGGAATCTCACATTCAACCGGAAATATCGATTCCACTCCATGCACAAGCTGATATGGAGAAAAACCAGTGGCAGTCTTAACCGCGGTTCGATATGCCCACAAAGCAGGGTATAACATAATATGCCAATTCGTATTGCTCTGTGCGATGGTTCATTGGAGAATGGACTTAAGTGATTTATTCACTGCTTCAACCTGTCCATTCGCTTGGGGGTAGTAAGAAGAGGAGTGCTCTTGCTTATACCCTAACTTAAATGCCAACTCTTCCATCATACGGTTCTGAAAGTGCGAGCCATGGTCAGTGACAAGCTCTTTCGGAATCTCGAACCGAGTAATGATTTGGTTGAATACGAAGTGAGCAGCCATCTCACCATCGGATTTTACTGTAGGCATTTCCTCAGCCCATTTCATGAAATAATCCACAGCCACTATAATATGATGGTGCCCCCCAACCGAAGCTGGGTTTCAATCCATAAAATCGAGCCCCCACTTGGTGAAGGGACCGGTGGTGATAATGGGATGTAACGGGGCAGGCTTAGAGCACATATTTCATGCAAACACCTGGCAAGGGTGGCACCTCTTGACCGCATCAACACAATATTTAAATATCGACAGCCAAAAATAACCCGCTCTCAAAATATTTTGAGCTATAGAAAGCCCAAATAAATTGCCACCACACCCCCCTCTGTGGCAATCATTCAGCACAACCTCAGCCTCCTCATGAGTTAAACAACGTTGTAAAATGGAATCTACCCCATGGTGGTACAAATTATTGTCCACTATAAGTTAGTTCTTAGAGACGTGACGTAATCGTTATCGTTCATATCGCGAGATGTGAGTAGGTTCCTCTGTGTTTGCAGATATACTATGATATCTCCATACCATGGGTCAGACGTTGATATTCAGAAGATGTGTTCATCGACAAACGTATCTTCACAAACAAATTCCTCGACCTCACTCGAGAAATCCGATATAAGCTCTGCAAAAATTAACGACTTCTTCAACTTTGCTGAAACAAATTCGAGATCGAACTCTTGCAGAATGACAACCCATTTATTATACTTTCCCCCAATCATCCTTCGTGTGAGGATGAACTGAAACAGATTGACATGGGCCACAACCGAGGTTTTCCGAAGGAGAATATAATGTCTCAAACGCTGAACCGCATGTACGGTTGCTAAAGCAAGCTTCTCGACATGAGAATAACGAATCTCTGTGTCAATAAGGTTTCGGCTCAGATAATATATGACATGCTCCTGGAGCTCCTCATCCTCTTGAACCAATACCATACCAATCGTCTCTAAAGACGCGGCCACATATAATAGGAAATCACGGCTATCATCCGGAGGACTAATCACCGGGGCCGATGCTAGGGCTCGCTTAAGTGCATTGAAGGACTCCTGGGCTCACTCATCCCATTCAAAGGGAGTATCCTTCTTCAAGAGATGCATGAAGCCTCTAGTCAAATTGGCAAATTTGACCACAAATCTTTGTAAGAAGTTTTCCATACCTTGCAAACACTGAAGATGATGAATGTTCTTCGGGGGAGACAACTGAAGTATTGCCTCAACCTTTAAGGGATCAACTCTTATGCCCTCCTTTGAAATGATGAATCCTAGTAAATGACCTGACTTCATGAAAAATATGCACTTATGAGGATTTAATTGAACTGAACAGTGCCGAAATATTTCGAATACCAATCTCAAGTGATATGAATGACACATTCTCATACAAGAATGAGCAGCGAGGTCATCCAAAATTACTTCAATAATAGATTTGAGATCGTGGAAAATCAAGTTCATCGCCCACTGAAATGTAGCTCCGGCGTTTTTAAGGCCGAAAGGCATCTTCCTATATGAAAACGTTCCCCAAGGACAAATAAATGCAGTATTGTGTTGGTCCTTAGGTTTAATATAGATCTGATTATACCTGGAAAAGCCGTCCATAAAGGAGAACACCTCGCTACCCGCACACTCATCCAAAATCTGATCTATAAATGGTGTGGGGAAGTTATCCTTAGGATAGGCTCGATTTAAATCATGGAAATCAGTGCATATTCGGATCACTCCCTGCTTCTTATCCACCGGAATGGGTTTTGAAACCCACTCCATCAAGGGAACGGGATAGATGAAACCAGATTTCAACAGCTTCTCTATCTCTGCCTTAATGGCGGGTGCTTTCCTAGGATTCACAGCGTGTAAATATTGTCGAACAATTTTAGCTTTGGGGTAAGTCTTAATCTCATGTTCAACAATCCGAGGGTTGATACCTGGCATCTCATCATAATACCAAGCAAAAATATCACGGAATTCCTTGAATAGCTCGGTATATTCGAGAATCTCAGCATGGGAACATTCCGCCCCAATATAGACATTCTCAATGGTGCCAGGATTTTGAGAGATGTTGATAGAAATCATGGAAGATATGTTTGCCATGTTCCCATCAGCCATCTGACCAGGAGAGCTTAATGGAATCATGGGACTACCAACTCTCTAACTAAGAATATCCCTATAGTCCTCATGCTCCAAACGGTAAAGCAGTGGAAGGAAATATGATCTATGATGAAGTTCCTCCCATGGTGGCTCAACGCCCAACATAGCCTCAATGATCACTTCATCTGAAGGGAAAACCATATCCAGGAAGTCGTGGGCATGAGAAGACTGTACTTCCCATGCCGGCAGTACATAGGGGTATTCCTCTTCCATCCATGAAGAGTAAGAACAAGGCTCTGCAACATTCTTAAGATTGGCTTGATAAGCTATCATGGTTGCAGGAAGCGACACGTTGGTCTCGATAGGCTCACTTGAAATACTCAGTGTAGGAAGAATCCAAGGATCTTCCATATGAGTTGTGTGAAATCTTCAATGTATTTGAATTTCTCTTTCTCTCTTGTTTCTATGTCGGGTCTAGGGGCATGTATGCCTGGTAGAGTCTGATTGGAGTGAAGTTTCTCTCAACCTGTCTGTTTTCCTTGTGTTATGCATCTTTTCTTCTTCTACACAGGTTTTTGATTTAAAGTCACGTATACACATGGTTTCCTCTGTGATTTCCGCATATACATGCGGGTTTACTGCGAACAGTCGCATATACCCTGGTTTTTTCCCCTTTCGTGAAAGTTAATTGGTTGTTGGGTGAATGCTGTTAGTTGTTGAGTCTCCTTTGGCACTGCCTAAGTCTGCTTTGACCTCTGTTTCTGATCGGAAACGTTTTTTTTAGCCTAAATTTTTTTTAGGAAAGTTCTTGTCATGGCATTTTCAATTTTTTGTTTGAGATTAGTACATTAGAGTTCTTTTACCTTAGTGCTTTGCTTGGATGCTGCTATGTGTTCTTACAGAGTCTGGGGGTGGTAGAATCATTCTTTTGCTTTTTTCATCTCTTATATTTTCAAAAAAGACAAAAACATTTGCTTATCATAATGCATTGCATTTTGCATGTTGCATTGTGCTTGCACTAGATCTAGATTTGCTTTGGAGTACTAGTTAGGACTTCATATAGGAAAAATTTGCATTCATCATTTGAAGAAGAATTGTGCATTTCACGTAGTAGCATACCTTGTTTACATGGACACAATTCATTTGCATTGATTGTTACGGTGTGCATTTTACTTCATTTTGCGTCATAACACCAGTAGTTGCACGACCATATCCTATTTTTGAGTAATAAAGCCAACTAAAATCAACGCTAATTAAAATGAATTACACTCTTTTCTTTTCTAGGGTGCACCAACAAGCTTAGGCTTTAGGATCTTGGAACAGTTCATTGTAAGTCAATTCTCCAAGATCACTAAACAACAACATCTAGGTGTTTTTCCAGGGAGTGTGTGAAATTTTTGGTATAACCATCGTTCTCAGGATCCTCCTCTCAAACGGGATTTAAGCACGAGGCAGTGTGAGCATTTATTGATTGGGATGACCCCTAGTCATAACTGAGTAGCACCGGAGATATTTCCAGGATTGTATTCATATTTGGGGGCTCTTTCTAGAGTTTCGGGCTTTGCTACCGTGCCCATACAGTCAATCCCACCTGCGACTGTCCACCTGAGCTTTGATTATATTGAGGTGAACTTAGTGACCTTACCTAGGATATTGAGGGGGTACTTGTAGAGGTTATTCTGCAAGTGTCCCGGCCAGGTTGGGGTCGGATAGCACAGTCGCTTTACGTGTTGAAGCTGAGGGCCACAATAACTAGTTACGTACCTCTGCTTGTTGTGTATGGGAGTCTCAGGCCTCTCCTAGGCGAGACATACCTGCTTCGTTTGGGAGCTCATTTATCCAGCCCTTGTTTGCTTGCATTTGGATTTATATTTTATTAGTGATTACTCTGGACATGCTAGTTGGCCTAGGGTTTACGTAGATAGAGAGTCTTTGCTATTTTTGTTTTGAGTCATTGTGGATTCGAGTGCGGTTCCGCTCCATTCTCATCGGTTAGCAGGACTTAAACCTTCCACTTCTCCTCCTCCTTTGGGAGAGAGACCTAGATAGTCCAAGTGGACTATGTCACACACTGATTCACACACCATGGAGGATCATTCAGAGACTATTCCCGAGCCACCTCCTCCCATTCGTGTTGACAATGGGGAATTTACTCCTACATACGATCCTTCACCTGACCTAGCTGAGTTCGGTCCTGTGATTTCCCAGATAGGATGATTGCACGATATACCTACTCACCCTAGGGCTGATTCCCTGTTGACACATTACCGGTATGGAATGCTAGAATATGCTGAGACTCACTTTGAACCTACCAGTACTAGCTACGGTAGTTATGCTACGATTGGTTTTCCTATGCATGATTTGACATTTCATGTCGAATCTGACTTTGAGCCTAGCACTATGCCTGGGGGCAATCCCATTCCTTACCTTGCGGAGAGGTTTGGTAGTACTAGTCACATTGTACCTTCCGTTCCAGTGGTGGAAGCTACATCTCACCCCCCTCCTAGGTCTATGGTTAGTGATCCGATTAGGATACCAGGTCCGAGACGGGTGACGATAGGCGGTAGTACATATCTTATTACTCAGATTCCTTCATCCTCGGTTCCGATTTCTTCAAATGTACATCCTCCACCTTATCCAAGTGGTCCTTTGAGCCGATATATGGCTACGAGTCAGGTCCATACTGCGGTTACTAGGCCGATTGTGTCTCAAGTTCATATACCACCCGCTGCTTCGGGAGGCTATATTAATGCTTATAGTGGTTAGCTTGTTACATCCGAGGCATATATTAACGCTTATCTTCCTACCTACAGAGTGTCCCATGGAACATCGCATGCGATGACCTATGGACCTTATTACGGGATGCAGTATGGACATGTTTCTTCACCTTACGGAGGGAGGTATCAACAACCTGCTTATTCTCCTAATTATGGCTTCGTAGCTCCTACTAGTCAAGGTCCACCTTACTATGGTACTTCCATGTCACCTTATACGGGTAAGATAGGAGGAGGACACTATGGCCAAGGCCATGGTGGTGCTCAAACCTATGTGAACCAGGGAGCAGTCCATCGACCTCATCATCCTAGGCTCCCTTTCCTCGCGACGATTAACCTTCCTGACTTATCGAGACTTACGAACGATCCCGTGGCTCATGACCCAGCTTGGACAGCTATCCCTACCAAGCTTCCTTCGGACATACCTAAGTTCAAAGGCAAACCGGGAGAGGATCCGAGCGAACACGTTACGACATTTCATCTTTGGTGCTCTTTGAATTCCTTACATCAAGACTCAATCCGCTTGCAACTATTTCAACGCACCCTCACGGGGCCTGCTTTGAAATGGTATATAGAGTTACCAAAGGGAGATTTTACCTTATTCGAAGATCTTGCGATGACTTTTCTTAATCACTTCCAGCTACCAGTGCGCTATGACGTTGGTACTGAACTCTTGTCGACATTTCGGCAAGATAAATCCACCCATATTTCTGATCATGTTCAGGAGTGGCGTAGACAGAAGAGATTAATTAAAGCTTTTACACCGGCGGATTTCCTTCTCGAGTGGTTCCTCAAGTATTTATTGCCATATATCATGAAGGATGTTTCTACATCCAGAGTGCAGAATGAGGAACAAGCAATCTTTAGGGCATAGGAACTGGACTTGATTTATGCTCAGTCTGGTTTGTTGTATGAGATTATTCCCAATGCTCCTTGTTCTAGTTTTGATCCCAAGGTCAAACTTGGACCACATGCCGATGGCATTGTGGGTTGTGCAAGTGCGAAACCTGCAGATTCGGTTACAAAACAAGTTAGTCAATTGTCTCTCAACCAGTCTGCTTTGGGACAAGCTACGGCTTTGTCTCAACCCACCCAAATGGCGAATGTACTTTCTATGCAATCGTCGGACCAGAAGGGTAACCAGCAACCCAGACGGAATAGAAAAAAGGGTAAGAATAATAATCGAAAGGGTGGGAATAGGAATGAGAATGCTACCAATAATGACAAGAACGGTCAGAATGCTGGTGGGGACAAGCAAGTGAAACGTAAGGTTAAGTTCCCTTGCAAGCTATGTAAGGATGATCACCTCACTTACTTGTGCCCCCGAATTGATGAAGCTTCGAGATTCTTAGCACAAGGCCCTGCTGTGCTAACGAACCCTTTACCGCATAACCAGAATATGAACTCGAAGTCCCAGGAGAAATCTAGTGAGAATGATCCACCAGAGACTAGTTCTCATGGGTGCATTAACATGGTTCATGCTGCCAAGGTTGTGACTCGTGTGAAATATTATGGATCATCACAACCCAACCCAGGCAAAGAACCTAATCCACCAGGAACCCCTTTGCTCATTGAGAAACCTGAGACTGCACCTCACATTCCTAAGGGGGTACTTAAGCGCTCGAGGCATAATCCAAATTCCCAAGCCACCCAGAATTATTCAGTTGTTGAGGATTTGGGCCATACTCCTTGTGCGATGTTTGCATTGGAAGTGCTTCAGAGTTGTCCTTCACAAAGGAAGGCTTTGCTTTCTGCTCTTGGTGTGAATGGTGATGATTCTTCCTCAGTGATAAAATTTGAAACCACAGGTCATCAGCCTCGCTTTCCCTACTATGTGTCACTTTTGGTACACATAGAATTTCTTAATATGATCATCAAGTGCACTGTGATTGACAAGGGTGTTGTTGCATCTGTGATGTCTTTGTCCTGTTGGAAGGATCTTGGTTCTCCTGAGTTGTCAAAATAAGAGACTATGTTAACTGCTTTTGATGGGAGATATTTTAGGCCACATGGCATCATTCCATCCATTAAAGTCCATTTGGGGGGGAATACCATTGCGATAGAGGTTGAGGTGGTTGATGCGCCCCTCGACTACAATCTCTTGCTGGGTCAGAACTAGATGTATAGTATGCAAGCCATCGCTTCTTCCTTGTTCTGCATTGTATGCTTTAAACATAATGGGAAGATTGTGACGATTGATCAAATGACATTCAAGAATTCCCCTGTTACTGCATCTTCGGGAGCTTCGGTCCCGGTCATTGAACACTCTCAGCCAGCAACTGGGAGTGTGGGTGTGGGCATGTATCCATCCCTCATGGGAAGCTTTAGTTGTCCTACGCCGGTCCTCATGATAGGATCTTGTTCAGATAAGGCTTCGACTTCTATGACCTCATTGTCTTTTCACACAACTCATATGGAAGATCCTTGGATTATTCCTACACTAAGTATTTCGAGTGAGCCTGTCGAGACCAACGTGCCGCTTCCTGCAACCATGATAGCTTATCAAGCCAATCTTAAGAATGTTGTAGAGCCTTGTTCTTCCTCTTCCCGGACAGAAGAGGAAGACCCCTATGTACTGCCGCCATGGGCAATACAGTCTTCTCATGCCCACGACTACCTGGATACGGTTTTCCCTTCAGATGAAGCGATCATCGAGGCTATGTCAGGTGTTGAGCCACCATGGGAAGAACTTCATCATAGATCATATTTCCTTCCACCGCTTGACCATTTGGAGCATGAGGATTATAGGGATAATCTTATTCAGAGAGTTGGTAGTCCCATGATTCCATTAAGCTCTCCTGGTCAAATGGCTGATGGGAACATGGCGAATATATATTCCATGATTTCTATCAACATCTCTCAAAATTCCGGCACCATTGAGAATGTCTATATTGGGGCGGAATGTTCCCATGCTGAGATTCTCGAATATACCGAGCTATTCAAGGGAATTATGTGATTTTTTTGCTTATTCTTATGATGAGATGCCAGGTATCGACCCTCGAATTATCGAACATGAGATTAAGACTTACCCCAACGCTAAACTTGTTAGACAACGTTTACGCGCCGTGAATCCTAGGAAAGCACCCGCCATTAAGGCAGAGATAGAGAAGCTGTTGAATGCCGATTTCATCTATCCCGTTCCCTTGACGAAGTGGGTTTCAAACCTTGTTTCGGTGGATAAGAAGCAGGGAGCGATCCAAATATGCACTGATTTCCGTGATTTAAATCGTGCCTATCCTAAGGATAACTTCCCCACACCATTTATAGATCAGATTTTGGATGAGTGTGCGAGTAGCGAGGTGTTCTCCTTTATGGATGACTTTTCTGGGTATAATCAGATCCAGATTAAACCTGAGGACCAACATAAGAATGCATTTATTTGTCCTTGGGGAATGTTTGCATATCAGAAGATGCATTTCGTCCTTAAAAAGGCCGGAGCTACATTTTAGTGGGCGATGACCTTGATTTTCCACGATCTCAAATCTATTATTGAAGTATTTTTGGATGACCTCGTTGCTCATTCTCGTATGAGAATGTGTCATTCATATCACTTGAGATTGGTCTTCGAAAGATGCCAGAACTATTCGGTTCAATTAAATCCTCATAAGTGCATCTTTTGTGTGAATTCAGGTCGTTTACTAGGATTCGTCGTTTCAAAGGAGGGCATAAGAGTCGATCCCTTAAATGTTGAGGCAATACTTCAGTTGTATCCCCCAAAGAATATTCATCATCTTCAGTGTTTGCAAGGTATGGAAAACTTCTTACAAATATTTGTGGTCAAATTTGCCAATTTGACTAGAGGCTTCATGCGTCTCTTGAAGAACGATACTCCCTTTGAATGGGATGAGCGAGCCCAGGAGTCCTTCGATGCACTTAAGCGAGCCCTAGCATCGGTCCCAATTATTAGTCCTCCGGATTATAACCGTGATTTCCTATTATATGTGGCCACATCTTTAGAGATGATTGGTATGGTATTGGTTCAAGAGGATGAGGAGCTCCAGGAGCATGTCATATATTATCTGAGCCGAAACCTTATTGACATAGAGATTCATTATTCTCATGTCAAGAAGCTTGCTTTAGCAACCATACATACGGTTCAACATTTGAGACATTATATTATCCTTTGCCAGACCTCAGTTGTGGCCCATGTCAATCCGTTTCAGTTCATCCTCACACGAAGGATGATTGGGGGAAAGTATAATAAATGGATTGTCATTCTGCAAGAGTTCGATCTCGAATTTGTTTTGGCAAAGTCGAAGAAGTCGTTAATTTTTGCAGAGCTTATATTGGATTTCCCGAGCGAGGCCGAGGAATTGTTTTGTGAAGATACATTTGTCGATGAACACATCTTCTTAATCTCAATGTCTGACCCATGGTATGGAGATATCATAGTATATATGCAAACAAAGAGGACCCCTACTCACCTCTCGTGAGATGAACGACGACGATTACGTCACGTCTCTAAGAACTACCTTATAGTGGACAATAATTTGTACCGTCATGGGGTAGATTCCATTTTACGATGTTGTTTAAATCATGAGGAGGCTGAGGTTGTGTTGAATGATTGCCACGAAGGGGGGTGTGGTGGTCATTTATCTGGGCTTTCTACAGCTCAAAAGATTTTGAGAGCAGGTTATTTCTGGTCGTCGATCTTTAAATATTGTGTTGATGTGGTCAAGAGGTGCCACCCTTGCCAAGTGTTCACATAAAATATGTGGTCAAAGCCTGCCCTGTTACATCCCATTATCACTGCTAGTCCCTTCACCAAGTGGGGGCTTGATTTTATGGATTGCAACCCAGCTTCGGCTGGGGGGCACCATCATATTATAGTGGCTGTGGATTATTTCATGAAATGGGCTGAGGCAATGCCTATATTAAAATCCGACGGTGAGACAGCCGCTCACTTCGTATTCAACCAAATCATTACTCGGTTCAGGATTCCAAAAGAGCTTGTCACTGACCATGGCTTGCACTTTCAGAACCGTATGATGGAAGAGTTGGCATCCAAGTTAGGTTATAAGCAATAGCACTCCTCTTCTTACTACCCCTAAGTGAATGGACAGGTTGAAGCAGTGAATAAATCACTTAAGTCCATTCTCCAATGAACCATCGCACAGAGCAAGACGAATTGGCATATTATGTTATACCCTGCTTTGTGGGCATATCGAACCATGGTTAAAACTGCCACTGGTTTTTCTCCATATCAGCTTGTGCATGGAGTGTAGTCGATATTGTCGGTTGAATGCAAGATTACTTCGTTGAAGCTAGCTGTGGAACTCTTACCAGACACTTCACCTTTGGCGGAGCACTTGGTTCACCTCGAGCAACTTGATGAGCAACGTCAAGATGCCTTGGTGGCTCTAGAGGTTAATAAACATCGCGTTAAGGTCCAATATGACAAGTCTGTCCATCCAAGAGTGTTTAGTGAAGGATACTTGGTCCTTTTGTGGGATCAATCGAAAGAACCCTTGGGGTCAGGGAAATTTAATCCTATGTGGCGTGGTCCTTACGTGGTCAAGCGTGTCTTAGAGAAGGGTGCCTATGAGTTCATCGATTACGAAGGCATAGCTTTGGCGAAGCCTAGAAATGGGCTCTATCTCAAAAAATACTATGCATGATCTTTAGCCAAGGCTGCTTGTTGTATATTATTGTACATCTTTGCATAGTTAGGTCTTTTTCTTATCGTGATTGGGTTTGTGATTAGTTTCCATTTCTTTTGGCAGATGTCAATGGAATCTTCCACCTACATAGGATTCACGGATGGTGCAAGCCGTCACACTCAGCACTCATCCTCTGCTGCTTGGGTTATTTATACTCCTATGGTTTAGGTACTGTCTTCAGGAGGTGTATGTCTACAGCCATCTTCCAACAATGTTGCTGAATAAAGTTCTGTTATCGAGCTTCTACGGGATGCCATTTCACATGGCGTTCTATCTCTTGAGGTACGTCTTTATTTGGAGTTATTAGTGTCACAGCTCAATGGTTTGTACCATGTTAGAGATCTGACGTTATTGAGAAGATTCTTACGTGTGAGATTGTTAGAACGGCAATTTGACAGTATCACATATATACACATTCCAAGAAATGATAATCAAATTGCTGACTCATATGCTAACTACGTGTTAGATTGGCATTTGTTTCATTCATAATAAATTAATCACAAATTTTTTTACACATGTAAATAAATAAACCGATCACCATAAAACCTTTTATATATATCAAAAATGTGGTAATACATAGTGTCATATACAAAAGTGAAGCTTTCAAAGCTTCCATCATATAATACATGGTCGTACAAAACATATACACTCCCAAGTATCTAATCCTGTGGAGGGGGAGGGTTGTGATCATGATACATCACTACAGCTCTAGCTATCCACCAGAATAAATGCACCCATGCACATGGCATGCCCACCACCTGTCGCTGCATGGCCTTAGGCAAGTCCTTGACTTGCGCCATGGGAACCCTATGAGTCAGTCGCACGAAGTTGGTATGAATGCTCTGGAGCATTCGCTCCGCATACACACCTATGATGTCATCCCCTCTTCCCCTCCATCTATGACGTGTGAAGCCCTCTGGTCACTGTGGTCCCACATCTGCACATGAATGGTAGATGTCACTATGTGTTGTCATGCAAAAACATGTTTTTTTTATTCCACATAATCAAGAAAATACAAAAAAATTAAATAACTCAAAAAAATTTGAAAAAGAGTGAGAGTCGAGATTCAGTACCTATCTCTCCATATGCCGATCCTGGTGGCAATGGCATGTCCAGATCCCCCCAGAAATCTATCCCTCCATAGGGGTAGTCATCTATGGAAACAATGTGTCATCGCCACCATGGAAAGAAGTCAGCTGGATATGGGTTGGCCACCCTACCACCCCCCAGTCTGTGCCTAGCATCTGCCCAATGTCATTGGGCCGGATCTCGAACCCCGTGGAGAGGAACATCCACTCTAGGGCTCAATCCTGGAACACGCTCAAAGAAAAACGTGCTCAATATGCTGTTGAACCCGAAGTTATGTATCCTGCCTGCCTTACACTCACTGATTTGGTAGTTCATGTTGCTCAGTAATGTAGTACTCCAGTCGTATATGGTCTGTCTCATACACTCCACCGCATAGAACATCAGTGGCCATGAGGCCTAATGGAGTGAGGCTAAGCCTACTATCCTACCCAATGTCAGTAGTATGGCCTTTAGGCCCAGCACCTGTATAGCATCGGTGGGGACTTGACTTCCCACTGTTATAGCGGATTTCACCACACTAGGTGAATCACACATTGTATGGCCTTCCCCTATCCCGCTGCAGACTCGTTATTCCCTATGGACCATTTATTGTCTTTTGATGTATCATTGACCATCCCTAAAAACATTAGAAAAATGATATACGCGGCCTTTTCCCCGATAACCGTGTACATACGCGGATATTCCCTCTATAGTCGTGTACATCGGGATGTGTGCATAATCCAAAACTGTTGGACCATTCCTTGTCTTGAATCCAACTCATATGACTCCTGGCCTTCCATATGCCTTGAGATCGCATGGATTCGACCTTTCAGTATCACTTTGGAAAGCTACATAAGGAACCATTGAGACATTGAAAACAATAGGAGAGAATTGAGAGTACCGAAACTATAGTCCATTGTTGCCAGAACTATACTTGAGTCTGCATCCCTTTGTCCCTTTGGAGCACTGTTGTGTTCTTCCCAAGCTTTCCCTTGTTAGTGAGCTTGCTATCAGAGTGAT
>LPNX010860579.1:92510-169986 GCA_001517045.1 Pseudotsuga menziesii | reverse complement strand
TCCCCTATCCCGCTGCAGACTCATTATTCCATATGGACCATTTATTGTATTTTGATGTATCATTGACCATCCCTAAAAACATTAGAAAAATGATATACGTGTCCTTTTCCCCAATAACCGCGTACATATGCGGATATTCCCTCTATAGTCGCGTACATCAGGATGTGTGCATAATCCAAAACTGTTGGACCGTTCCTTGTCTTGAATCCGACTCATATGACTCCTGGCCTTCCATATGCCTTGAGATCGCACGGATTCGACCTTTCAGTATCACTTTGGAAATATATATAAGGAACCATTGAGACATTGAAAACAATAGGAGAGAATTGAGAGTACCGAAACTATAGTCCATTGTTGCCAGAACTATACTTGAGTCTGCATCCCTTTGTCCCTTTGGAGCACTGTTGTGTTCTTCCCAAGCTTGCCCTTGTTAGTGAGCTTGCTATCGGAGTGATGGAGTATTGAGGTGGTGGAGGCCCAAGTGGGGGATTCAATTTCTCCGGTTCGTAGACGTGTCGTTAGAGGTTGTCACTTGTAATCTCTGATTCATATTAATAGAAATATCTTTTCCTGTCCAGTAATGTGTATTTGAATGAATGTTGCATCCATTGGAATATGTCAAATGCTTATACATTATTGATTATATATGCTAGAATAGATATAACACCATGAAATATAGTATGCTTGTATTGTTTACTTGTTGTTGAGGACGTGCTATAACAATTCAAGCTGAAGATTGGAAAGCTCAACGGGGATCTACTTGAACCGTCCGGAATAAGGTACGAGGTTCGATCCTTTAGTGTTAGATGTTTTTATTTCTATTTCATATTGGGAAAGATTGATTTCTGGAGTCTAGTTGTCTGTTGTGGTACCCCAAGCCATAGGAATTTCTCTCCGTAACACCCACCTTCTCAGTATGTGGGTAGCAGTACACAGCTACGTACTCATCGATAGTAAGCCCACCGCCTGGCCCACCTTGGGAACGAAGGTTCATCACCTCCCCTCATCTAGAAAGACCTATGATAAAGTATATGTCTTCCACCTCTATGGTGAGAGACATCCCATCTATCCTGAAGGACTCTGAGTCTGGATCCCAATAGTCTACCAGCATCTCTAGCAGTCTTGGTTTGGCCCTCAAACCACCAAGGCACCAAAAATTGTAGAGTCCGCATGCTCGAAGATCTTGTTGAGCCATCACGTCAGCCCTTACAGCTTCCTCTACTTCACCATGCTCATGCTCTCTCCATTCTAGCACCATCCTGCAAGAGAAATTGCCATATTGCCAATTAGATTCTTATAAATTTACTTGCGCGGCGTCATACGCGACTGTTTTTCAAACAGACGCGTATGTACGCGGGTTCTAGCCTCTTTTTCGCGTATAGCCAGTCCTATACATGGAAAAAGCTTTGATATCCATGTGGGCCATAGCGCTCATGTAGATATGGCATAAACTACCTAATTTCACCATGAAGTGGCATGATGTGAGTGGTAGAGATTCACCTTACATGGGTACCCTAGTTAGTGCCTTATTTGCATTTGATGCCCATGCCGATGTTTTCTCTGTTAGGGTGTGGAAGTCCGTTGTATAGTACTGCCATGACATTTTGCAAGAGCCTCATACTCCTCTTGATATTATGTTGGCCCATTTCCCTCTGGACTCCCCTTATGTCAAGTTGTGAATGCATTATCATGAGCTTTTCCTTCCTTATTGAGATTTATTCCGGCTCCCTTGACATTGTGTTTCAGCCATATAGCCTGAGCTTGTCTCATGTCTAGCCATGCAAAGCCATTTTTATATCCTTCGCAGCTTAATTCCCTTTTTACCGGGAGGGGATTTTCCCTCGAGTGTCGATATCCTACACATCTATCCTTGCATTGAGCCTAGGTATGTTCCACTGCTTGGAACTAGTTTGTTTGCCCTGATGACACTCGTCTCCTCCTAGTTTGTAACTATAAAGCTAGTTTATTCTTTTTTCAAGCTTTTCAAATAACTGAAAAAGTCCAAAAAAATTAAAAAACCAAAAACCCGGACAAGGAAAGATGTTATCTTTGGCAGCTGTCGAGTCATGTTTCCTTCTAATAGAGCACTGTATATCACATCCATTGGTTGGGTTATAGTTTGACTTAGGAGCTGTACTCGTTTATCTGAGTTTATCTCCACCAACTGGTTAAGCTTCCAATCCCTATGGAGCCTCTGTTGATGCCTTCTGTGTCACAGATATGTCCCAGTTTGTATATCGAGTCTATGTTGCCTTCATTCAGTCACCATATGCCATTATGCTCTTGTTTAAAGGAAGTTGAAACATGTGTCGGCCATTCCTCAGCTATCTTGACTTTGCATGTCGGCCATTCCCGGTACAGTTACTGGTTCGTGCACCTTATGATCGAGTCCTTCCACATTAGACATATGTGCTGAGTACCTCATGTTGGATGATGGGGGATGCCTTAATGCCCTCTTTCCAGTGGATTTCATCCCATCGACTTCAGATCATTTATTCTGGGATTGGAATCTAGAGTCCTTTTGAGTGCCTTGAGACTTGGAGTCATCAGTGGCAGGTTCTTTCGCCATAGACAGTTTCTTGGGAATACATCAATGTCCCCTGATAGATGGATTCTCTCAAGTGTTCGACCTCAACACATCTATTCACACTTGTTAGTTTGCACTCTATTACCTTGATTCCCATTTTCATTATCGGTGGGTAATCTCACATCTATTAACGGTATACATCAATGACCGGTAATCAGACGATGGACTACTATGTTTGACCTCGACACCTCTATTCGCATAGTAGGACATTTACTCGTAGTGGTTTGTGTAGAAGACCTTCCAGACTTGTGGCATCTCTTATATGCTACCTCCTTGATCGTTCCGGTGTTCATGAGATTTCAGCTCTCGTGACTTCATTCCAGTGTATGTCAGATATGTCCAGCCACTATGGAGATCTTGATCTATTGTATATATTTAGCCATTTTGGAGATCATGGTCCTTTGTATATCTTCATCATGGATATTATTATCTATGTATATTGTACGTGGCGATGACCACATATGTGATATCATTTATTATGCCTATTCATGGCCATTGTACTCTTATGTATCCGGGATTGCTATATGTACTTGCAGTTATATGCAGAGTTGTATCATTGTACTATGCTAATTTGGTGGCTGGTCTTCCATTTGGGATCCTTCATCACTCCACTTCTGGGATGGACTTATAATGTATTTTGGCCATCATATGACCCCTATGACCTCACACATTAGGGGGCATCTGTTATAGAGGATTTCACCACTCCAGGTGAATCACACTTTGTATGGCCTTCCCCTGTCCCGCTGCAGACTCTTTAGACCCTATGGACCATCTTTTATCCTTTAATGTTTCCTTGATCACCCCTAAAACTATATGAAAAATGATATAAGCATATTTTTACCCGATAACCGCGTACATATGCAGGTTTGACCCATATAACCGCGTACATATGCGGGTTTGACCCATATAACCGCGTACATCATGATGTGTGCATAATCCAAATCCTTTTGGAGTTTTCCTTGACATGGATCCGACTCATTCAAATCTTGGCCTTCCATATGCCTTGAGATCGCTCGGATTCGACCCTTCATTATCCCTTGTGAAGCTATATAAGGAACCCCTTGGTACATTGAAGGCATATAGAGAGATTGAAAGCAAATAAACTATAGTCCATTGTTGCTGGAATTTATACTTGAGTCTGCATCCCTTTGTCCCTTTGGAGCACTTTTGTGTTCTTCCCAAGCTTGCCTTTTGCTAGTGAGCTTGCTATCATGAGATGGAGGATTGAGGTGGTGGAGGCCCAAGTGGGGGATTCATTTTCTCTAGTTCATAGATGTGCCATTACAGGTTGTATCTTTCTTGTAATATCTGATTTATATTAATAAGAACTATCTTTTCTTGTCCAATGATGTGTATTTGATTGAATATTGTATCCATTGGAATATGTCAAATGCTATTACATTATTGATTATATATGCTAGAATAGATATAACACCATGATATATAGTATGCTTGTATTGTTTACTTTTTGTTGAGAAAGTATTATATCAATTCAAGCTAAAGATTGGAAAGCTCAACGTGGATCTACTTCAACCATCTGGAATAAGGTATGAGGTCTGATCCTTTAGTGTTAGACATTTTATTTCTATTGCATATTGGGAAAGATTGATTTATGGAGTCAAAGCTATCTATTGTGGTACCCCAAGCCATAGGAATTTCTCTCCATAACAAAAATCATACAAAGGTTCAACACCTATGGGTTGGCCCATTTCATATTGCTGAAAAGTTAGCCCCCTCGACTTATAAGTTACAGGATTTATAGGGGTGGGAGGAGATCCTTCATGTTAATGGTCTGGTTCTCAAACCTTATTTCACCTAGTACCTTAGGGATATATTTGTACATAAATAGACTTTTTCTTTTCTTATTTTTCTACCTTTCAATTGTTGTTTCTGATTTAATTTAGTTCATTTGATTTTGGTTTCAAAAGAATCATCTATTTTTTTTTTATGATTTGATTTAGTTTAGTTGTTTTATTCCAGAATAAACTAGCTCACTCTTTTGGTGCTCAGGGACATTGGAATCTGAACAAATTGCCAAATGTTTTTAATCTAAGAACTGCTCATTGGGAGCTATCTAAATTTTGATCAAAGAAAGATTCTTTAATTTGATAGACTGCTGAAGGGAAGTTATTTTAAGAACACATTGAAGTCCTATTTAAACCCTGTAAAATAACTAAGGTAGATGAGGTCTAGAATACTATTTTGGGGTTCCATCCAATTTAACACTAATATCTGTCCCATGAATCTCATCACAAGAGACCCATAGAAAGGAAGCAGAACAGATAGGTGTATGGTATTCAAAATTATCCCTTGCCACAAAATGAAAGCTAAAAGGATTAATATAAAGAGTCAAAATTCCATAACAAAAAATATGTATCAAAGAGTTATACTGAAGAAATAAATCAGTAAAATGATTGGATTGCTCAAAATATTCTTCTCTGTCCATGAGCTAAAACAAGTCATCACTCACACAAAAGGACATTATGGATGGAAGAACCTAAATCAAATCTCAAAAGTAAAAGGAGAAATCAAGGAATACTCAAAAGACAAAAGTCTTAAGCATCAAAAGAATGCAAAAGGCGTGGGAATGAGGAACAAGAAAATGCACCTATCTAACTCTGTCACAATCTTGTGGTGTCATATCTGGAAGCAAGGAAATATAGAAGTAAAATGAATCTCACATTTTGGCCCCAAGATATTTATCAGGACTTCTAAGCCTAGTTACCATACCCCAAGGGACTGCAATCAATGTGATGTTCTGAATCTTACATTCCTGGAAAAGTCTAAACTCTTAAATGATATTTAAAGAATCATGGGATAATTTTCTCTAGTCAAATTTCATATAGCATTTTTGTTTTGAAAAAATAGATTTTCAGAGATATGTGTTCACCAGCTAGTCGCCAATTATTGTCACTGCAACCACTACCCCAAATTGTTTATGATTTTAGGTCCCCTCCTTAGATTTTTAGCTTTTAATCTTTCTTAGACTAATTTTTCTTCTTAAAAAATTCTTTCCAGGACTTATTTTTTATTTTGGACGAGTCTGAAAGGTTTTTGCACTAAGTTGTAACTCACTTTTTTTCTTGCTGTATCGGAAGAACCTGAAAATTTATCAAACATGACGGTAGACTTTGGTCTTTCCATCCGATAGCTACCGACTGATTTTTACTTTTTTTCCCAAGGACTAGGTCTTTGTCGAAAGTTTTATCGAGTTTTTGGTTGATGGTTGTGGCTAAATTCCATATTTGGAGCCAATGTGTTTGGCTTGACTTAGATTTTGAAGCCGACAATTCTTTGTTGGGACTTTCTCACTAATTTTGGATGATGGTTGCGGCTAAAATCCCCATTCATAGCCAACGTGCTTAGCTTAGGCCCAGCTTTCACTGTCGATCGAAAGGTTATTCATGAGTTCACCGATGACCCTCTCTACGGGCGTTCCCAGCAAATGTTTTCGAATGTGTCGATAGTACCTAAATATTTATCCAAAGAGCGTGAAAAAATTCATGGCTTGTAGTTGTTTTTTTTTCAGAACCTTTGGATGAATTGTGCTGATGCAATATTTCTGGATTTTTCAACAAGTTTGAGCCGAGGGTTGAAAAAATGTTGGGATGTCAGAGATGACACTATTGGGGGGTTTTACTTTTCCCTTGCTGATTTGGTAAAGATGCTGATGAATTTTTTAGTCTTAGGCCCCAAACGATGTTTTTCTGTCATGCGACTTAAATACCCCAGCGACTACATTAATTACGCTTGTTGTGATTTTTCTCTATATAATCCTTAGGATTTTTTTACATATTGTTAATAATATTTGTTTTGAGCATGCCCAATTGACGATATCCACTTGGAGTTTACTAGTTGCATTGAACAAAGCATTTTACAAGCACGACATCCTTTCAGCGTTTTCCAAGTAGGCCTCAAACTTTGCCATTGAACTATTTGTGTAAAAATGGGTTTGGTAAAACAGTGTTTTGGGGATTCAGTGTTTATGGGGTTAGGGGTTTTTTCTGTGGTTTTTTAAAGTCTTTCCCCAGCCTCATAGGGATTCATTTGTTTCGGGCTCACTAACCTTTGAAGGTTTTCCCCAAGTCGAATTGCATTAGTATCCTTGGCATCCCTGTTTCATTTTTGACCTAGTTTGCTAACGTGACAATGGTGGTTTTCACCTGCTAGTGATTTTGACCTAGTTATAACTATGATATTTTACTGATGAGACTACGGTGGGTCAATTTTTTCACCAACTGCTACTCATTTGGTTTGTGTTCATTTGCGGTGATAGAGGATCATTATGGTCTCAAACTTAGAGCACCATCGTTTTCTATTGATTTCCATCCTAGTTTCTTCATCACAGGATATAAATTATTTGTGTTCAACACCATGGTTTTAGGATTTCTCAATGTTTTCAATTCAACCTAGCATTTTGCGTTGCCATCGGTTTCAAGTTACGAAGCTTTTACTGCTTTTCCGGTTGATTGTTTTCCCTCGTGCAATAGGTTTAATGAAAGGGGTTTTCTATGTAGGGTTTAGAACTGGTTTAGATGATTCTTCTGCATATTAATGTAGAACACCAAATGATTGATTTAAAATAAATAGAGATTTAACTCCCAAAATATCAGTTAGAGCTCACACTTGAGCTAATGTTTCTCATTCCAATTTGACCTTGCCACAAGTTTTAGTATCTAGATGATATACAGAGTTTCTGTATGTCACAAGACCACTTTTAAATCGCTAAAGATGACTCAGTAAATATATCTTTATTGTTCTCCATGAATTCAATCTTATTTTAAAAGAAGATATCATTTGTTAGCTAAATTTTCTTGTATATCTTTCAATCTTATAGTAGCTTCTCATTTTTCATGTTTGTAAGAATGCATGTTGTTTAAACACAGGTCCACTAAGTTATTTTTTGATATGACTATGTCATAGCCTCAGTCCTCACACAACACCATGGAAAATAAAGGAAAGAAGAAATCCAGGGCTACCGAGGAGGACTCAGACTTGGAAATCTTTCCTAGAATGGAGATAATCTATGAAGATTGTTCGGGTAATCCCAAAAGACCGAACACCTTGAGAAACCACTTCACACAAATAGATCATAGATCAACACACCGATGTTTGTCACATGGTTAAAACCCTCTAGAGGGAAACAGTCCACAGCCCCAGCCAAATATATACTTGGAGCAAATTATTATGAAAAATAAATAAAGTTACATGAGCTTCTCGTAATCGATCAACTAGCCAAGGACCCTCTATGCTCTTTAAATAGAGATCATAGACCAATCATGTGTTAAGCCATAGATTAATTGTAGGTATGATCTAAGAGAAGTTGAACCGTTGGATCACTCTATGTCTAGAACATATCATGACCGTCGAATTATAATATTTACAAATGTATACTAGTGCATACTAAATAAACACACTTTTACCTAACGGATATATTACACAAGTTGATCTTAACTAACTCCTAAGTGTCTAAATATCCTAACATCCCACCTTAAGAAAAACTTGGGATAGGTTTGAAGGATTTACAAAAGTGACATTATTATGAGAAGGAAGGAGGTATTAGAGCCTATCCCCCCTTAAGAACACATTCCTCAACTCCTAACATAGACCAAAGTTTAGAAAACTTCACTTCTGTAAGAGACTTGGTGAAGATGTCTACAACTTAATCATCTGTAGGGCAATAGAGAACTTCAATAACACTATCATGAACTAGATTTCTGATGAAGTGCATGTGTAGCTCAATGTGTTTGGTCTTTTGGGAGTACCCTATGCACCCGAACATGGTATCAGAGTTGAGGTCTCAGGTTCAATTCCCCCGAGCTATGCCAAAGGTGGGGTGTTGGAGTATTGGGTACCTCCACATGGTATAACTGCTGCACCTCTGGGAATATAAAACAAGTGGACTAACCGCCACTCCTGGTCATAGGGCCTTGTGCTGGGTTTCAAATGTTCACCAAAATATGCAGGTTTTGGTGTAACGGCAACCCTTACATATGAAATAAAGGTTAAACCCTATTATTCGCATGTGATTCAAAGAAAACCCTTAAGACTAGATCCCTGGTTGATGCAGAAACATTGGTTTGCCCAAACTAATCGAGCTGCCACCGCAGGGACTGAACACCTTGAGAAACTGCTTCACACAAATATATCACGGATCAACACACCGATGTTTTTCACATGGTTAAAACCCTCGAGAGGGAAACAGTCTATGGCCCCAGCCAAATAGCCACTTGGAGAAAATTATTATGCAAAAGAAATAAAGTTACATGAGCTTCTCATAATCGATCAACTAGCCAAGGAACCTCTATACTCTTTAGATAGAGATCATAGACCAATCGGGTGTTAAGCCACGGATCAATGGTAGGTATGATCTAAGAGAAGTTGAATAGTCAGATCACTCTATGTCTAGAACATATCGTGCNATACTAATGCATACTAAAGAAACACACTTTTACCTAATGGATATATTACACAAGTTGATCTTAACTAACTCCTAAGTGTCTAAATATCCTAACAAAGATACCAAAGATTTCATCAGAGTTGAACCAGAGTTCAAATGGGGACAGATATATCCCATGATCAAAGATTAGAAGGTCTTGGATGTGGGCTTAGAATATATACCCCTGTATGAAAACATAATGAGATTAGGGATCATGAAGGTAGCCATGGGACCTGAAATTTTCTCTTGTTCTGAGGTGATTGGTTGGATTTTAACTTGAGCAGACACGAGTACCATGATCATGTCAAACATCAAAGGAAAATATTTTGCTTCCTTCACCCCTGCATACATAGCCAAAGCTTGCAATCTACCTCCCCTGGAAATCAGTATGCTGGATGATGGGATAAATGTTTTGGGTTTGGACTATATCAAATGTGAAAAGCTAATGATGATAGTAGGGAAACCATTTCGACAAAAATCCTCTGTCGAATATGAAACAGCCAGCTTGTGCACTCCATACAGGCTCATATCCTTGATGCTCAACATAATTTTTAGCAAGGCAAATGGGAAGTTCTATAAGATAGGTTGGATCCCATTGATATATCATGTGGTAATGTAGGGAACTATCTTCAACTAGGAATACATTGTAGTGAACAACTTATCTTCCTACAAAGCTGCTGCACTAGGAGGACCACTCCAATGAAAATCAAAATTTTACATGGAGTATTATTTAATTGATTATATCTTATGCATGTACCCATTCTCGAAACTGAACTGTAGCTGGAATGAATCCAAGAATTTGATGCATGGAAAGAATTAATTCGACGATTAGTTGGGCCATCCTAAGTTTTGTCTTGTTTACATGTGGCATTTTCATAAATTATCTTATCTTAATTTCATTTTTCTATTGCGAGTCACTAGAGGACAAATTTTGTAATTCGAAGAGTTAAGGAAGCCTAAAAGGATGGGTTAACCCAAAATTCATTTCTAAAATGTATAAATAGGGGCAGAATAGAGAATAGAAGGTACTTTTCACTCACACATATATTATTTTCTTTGTATGAGAACTATTTATTTTATGAATAAAGGAGAATCAATTTTGTTGGAGGAATAACTATGCAAGTTTAAAATGGATTGTGTGGAATGATAAATGTTGAACTATTCATGTTTTAGTCTCCTATACAACTATGAGATCGTTCTAACTTGTTGAATTACTTCTGCGGTTTATGAATGATTTTACTTTATGTTATAAATCTTGTGCATATGAATGAGTAATGAATGTGTTAACAAAACATAGCTATCTTTGTTTGTATTTTCTGTTGTAATTATGTATGTTTTATTTGAACAACTACCTATAGGATTCCACTAGCAACATTACAGTACATTACTCAATTAATTATAAACTTTTCTTCCCTCGAGATAGGTAGAATAGTTTAGAATAGATTAGTTGTTTTTTTCTTTCATAGTAGTGATTGTGGGGAAAGAGCGGTAATATTTGAGGTAAGAACCTACACATCTCTAGTGAGGTTATTTTTCTCCAGTCACTTTGATTTAGTTTAGGCATTGGCATTTCATCCTAAAACATAAAATTACATAAACGGTGGATCAACTCGCAATCGGTAAAACAGACTTAAAACATTCTTTTAATTATTTGGTAGTTGGGCCGCTAACCAGAAGGATTTCCCGTACCAAACAGTAAATGATATAATTGGGAATGGTTATTGGGGATAATCCCTACTATCGATACCTAGGATTTTTCGAGGCATCAACAAAATCTTCCACTCAATCAATCAATTTTTGGACTAGGAAGATAAAGGTATTTTCATGAGAAATTTATGAACAAGGAAGCAGGCCGAGGGAAGAAACCAATAAAACTTTTAATACTGATAAATTATCTTCCCTAACACATTTATATTAAGGACCATTTAGGTTTCAGAATCAGAATCCACTGACCTACTCCCACACTTCTAGGTCACCTAACCGTGAAACTAGGAAGACTTTATCAAATACAGTAAACCAAAGGCTTGAGAACAGTTCATATGTGTTCAAACACTTGTAATAGGGTTCATATAATGTTTCAGACACCCAAGAATAGTTCCATAAGGATTTGGAGATGCTAGGGAGGATTTGGGAAAATTTGGAAATTTTGGCCACAGAAGGTGTTGCACCTAGAAATCTCACGTTGATTATCATCCTTCATGAGAATTTAACATTTCCTTTCAATCTCCCAGAAATCCTGGCTTGAGTCACCTTAGTCACTTTTTTTCCATACCTAGAAGGGATGGCACCTTCATGTTTTTTACATGGAGCGTCAGTGCCTCCTATCACAGTGGACCCATAAGCATCGTTGTCTCCTTTCTTTAGCAAAACCCATAGATCAGTGCCTTTGACAGTTTTGCTATGAGCGTCGGTGGTCAGAAAATGAGAAAAAAAAAGTTTCTGGAAGCTTCCATGTGGAAGCCTCTATGGGGTTAGTTCCTATATTCTTGGGAGAGGTGGCATTCACCTTCCTCACCTATATGGCTCTCGTTCTATCTTTTTTCCGAGTCATCTCTTGAGTTCTAGGCCTATAAATGAATCCTTTATGATGAGAGTGGAGGAGGCCAAGAAAATCACCCTTATGTTGTTCGTTTGAAGTTTGAATCAGAGGCAAAGTAGAGTTAGCTTATTGTTGGAGAGGTCTTCATAATCATAGGATATTGTAGACATTCTTATTGAGATCAAAGCCATCGACATCAAATATTTTTTGTTGTACTTATTTCTCATCCATATATTAATACAAAGACATTTTCCTTTCCTATATTTGATTGTATTGATTGTAATTAGATATTATTGGATTCCTTGATCACCAATATGAATAGACAATTTATCATGATGCTCTCATCCCTATTGGTTGTCTTGTGATCTATTTTGTAGGTATTGAACCATTGCAAGGAATTTTGGAAAGAAGACAATCGGATCCAAGGTTGAGGTATATTGTCTTTCATGTTAGTTGATTTGATTATTCAAGGAAAGGATATGTTGTTGTGTCTTTTTGTTCTGTAGTTGTGATTTACATTGCAGAGGAAGAAGCAGTTTCCGCACTAATTGAGAATTCCTGATAACAAAATTGGCAACCGTACTGGGGATGCTTAATCCAGTCAGATCTAGGGAAGATCTAGTCAGATCTGGTGCATATTCAGTCAGATCTACAAACTTCAGTAACCATTCCATATATGAAGTTTATTCCCTCTCCTTTTAGTTATTTCAGTTAACAAGGTAAGCTATCTATCTTATGTTTATGATGTTTTTCCTCTTTTCTGAGTAGTTTTACCCTTTTCAGTCCAAATTAGTTTTCCTAGTTTCTCCTGCAAACTTTTAGCCTTTCAGTCCATTGTTCAAGCAGCACCTTTCTCGTTGGCTGATAGAGCACCGATCACTTCCCAGAGAACTTTTTCTCTATTTGTTCATAGTGCTGACAACGCCTTCTCCATCAACTGACAAAGCATCAACGATGCATGTGTGCAGAAGGATAGAAGCGTCGATTCAGCATATGACACCCTGGTGCAGTGCTCCTCAACGCGCTGAGGTAGGCCTTCAAACTGCCTGTTTAAGAAAAAAATTGTTGAAAATTTTTAAACTGTCTTGTTCTCTGAAGTTGTTCAGTGTGTTTTTCTTGCTTCCTTGCTATCCGATTTACTAGTTTTTGTGAGTCTAATTCTCTGTTTGAGCTCAGATCCAAAAAAATTATCTTCTTAATTGTCATAAACGAAAGTGGAAACATAGTTCAGTTTTGGTTTTTTAGTGAAGTGTCTGAAAATTTTTCTTTTGAAAATAAATCCTATAGCCTCTTCTTAGAAGATTAGTTTCTTTTTAAAAAAAAGACTGCTTTACCTGCCTCATATTTTCTAGAAAAATACAAAAAGAATCATATTACTCTCCTCTTGCTTATGCTTGGTTTGTGTTTGTTTGCGATGATAGAGGATCATTATGGTGTCAAACTTAGAGCACCATTATTTTCTATTGATTTTTGTCCTAGTTTCTTCGGCATAGGGTATACTTTCTTTGTGGTTGGTGACATGGTTTCAGGAGTTCTCAATGTTTTCAAGTGAACCTAGCATTTTGCGTTGCCATCGGTTTCAAGTTACGAAGCTTTTACTGCTTTTCCCGTTGATTTTTTTCCCGCGTGCAATAGCTTTAATGAAAGGGGTTTTCTATGTAGGGTTTAGAACTGGTTTCAATTATTCTTCTGCATCTTAAAGTAGAACACCAGATGATTGATTTAAAATAAATAGATATTTAACTCCCAAAATAGCAGTTAGAGCTCACACTTGAGCTAATGTTTCTCATTCCAGTTTGACCTTGCCACAAGTTTTAGTATCTAGATGATATACAGAGTTTCTGTATGTAACAAGACAACTTTTAGATGGCTAAATATGACTCGGTAAATATATCTTTATTGTTCTCCATGAATTCAATCCTATTTTGAAAGAAGATATTATTTGTTAGCTAAATGTTCTTGTATATCTTGCAATCTTACAGCAGGTTCTCATTTTTCCTGTTTGTAAGAATGCATGTTGTTTGAACACAGGTACACTAAGTTATTTCTTGATATGATTATGTCATAGCCTCAGTCCTCACACAACACCATGGAAAATAAAGGAAAGAAGAAATCTAGGGCTACCGAGGAGGACTCAGACTTGGAAATCTTGCCTAGAATGGAGATAATCTATGAATATAGTTCAGGTACATAGGGTGCTCCCAAAAGACTGAACACCTTGAGAAACCACTTCACACAAATAGATCACAGATCAACACACCGATGTTTGTCACTGGTTAAAACCATCCAGAGGGAAACAGTCCATGGCCCAAGCCAAATAGCTACTTGGAGCAATTTATTATGAAAAAGAAAGAAAGTTACATGAGCTTCTCATAATCGATCAACTAGCCAAGGACCCTATATGCTCTTTAAATAGATATCATAGACCAATCAGGTGTTAAGCCATGGCTCAATGGTAGGTATGATCTAAGAGAAGTTGAACCGTCGGATCACTCTATGTCTGAAACATATCGTGACTGTCAAATTAGAATATTTACAAATGCATACTAATGCATACTAAAGAAACACACTTTTACCTAACGGATATATTACACAAGTTGATCTTAACTAACTCCTAAGTGTCTAAATATCCTAACATCCCCCCTTAAGAACAACTTGGGATAGGATTGAAGGATTTATAAAAGTGACACTATTAGGAGAAGGAAGGAGGTATTAGAGCCTATCCCCCCTTAAGGACAAATTCCTGAACTCCTAACATAGACTGAAGTTTAGAAAAATTCGCTAATGTAAGAGACTTGGTGAATATGTCTGCAACTTGATCATTTGTAGGGCGATAAAGAACTTCAATAACACTATCATGAACACGATTTCTGATGAAGTGCATCTGTAGCTCAATGTGTTTGATCTTTTGGGAGTACCCTATGTACCCAAACATGGTATCAGAGATGAGGTCTCAGGTTCAAGTCCCCCGAGCTATGGCAGAGATAGGGTGTTGGAGTATCGGGTACCCCCACATGGTATAACCGCTACACCTCTGGGAATATAAAACAAGTGGACTAACCGCCACACCTGGTCATAAGGCCTTGTGTTGGGTTTCAAATGTTCACCAAAATCTGTAGGTTTTGGTGTAACAACAACCCTTACATGTGAAATAAAGGTTAAACCCTGTTATTCACATGTGATTCAAAGACAACCCTTAAGACTTGATCCTTGGTTGATACAGAAACATTGGTATGCCCAAACCAATCGAGCTGCCCCCATAGGGACCAAACACCTTGAACAACCACTTCACACAAATAGATCACAGATCAACACACCAATGTTTTTCACATGGTTAAAACCCTTGAGATGGAAACAGTCCACAGCCCCAGCCAAATAGCTACTTGGATCAATTGATTATGCAAAAGAAAGAAAGTTACTTGAGCTTCTCATAATCGGTCAACTAGCCAAGGACCCTCTATGCTCTTTAAATAGAGATCATAGACCAATCGGGTGTTAAGCCACATATCAATGGTAGGTATGATCTAAGAGAATTTGAACCGTCAGATGACTCTATGTCTAGAACATATCGTGACCATCGGATTAGAATATTGACAAATGCATACTAATGCATACTAAAGAAACACACTTTTACCTAATGGATATATTACACAAGTTGATCTTATGTAACTCCTAAGTGTCTAAATATCCTAACAAATATACCAAATCTTTCACCGAAGTTGAACCAAAGTTCAAATGGGGATAGATATATCCCATGATCAAATATTAGAAGGTCTCGGATGCAGGCTTAGAATATATACCCCTATATGAAAACATAATGAGATTAGGTATCATGAAGGTAGCCATGGCACCTGAAATTTTCCCTTGTGTTGAGGTGATCGGATGGATTTTAACTCGAGCATATGCAAGTACCATGATCATGTCAAACATCAAAGGAAAATATTTTGCTTCCTTCACCCCTACATACATAGCCAAAGCTTGCAATCTACCAGCCCCGGAAATCAGTATGATGGATGATGGGATAAATGGTTTGGGTTTGGACTATATCGAATGTGAAAAGATGATGATGATAGCAGGGAAACCATTTCGAAAAAAATCCTCTGTCGAATATGAAACAGCCAGCTTGTGCACTCCATACAGGCTCATATCCTTGATGCTCAACAGAATTTTTAGCAAGGCCAATGGGAAGTTCTATAAGATAGGTTGGATCCCATTGATATATCATGTGCCAATGTAGGGAACTATCTTCAACTGGGAATACATTGTAGCCAACAACTTATCTTCCTTCATAGTTGCTGCACTAGGAGGACCGCTCCAATGAAAATCAGAATTTTACACGGGGTATTATTTAATTGATTATATCTTATGCCTATACCCATTCTTGAAACTGAACTGTAGCTGGAATTAATCCAAGAATTTGATGCATGAAATAATTCATTCAAGGATTAGTTGGGCCATCCTAAGTTTTGTCTTGTTTACATGTGGAATTTTCATAAATTATCTTATCTTATTTTCATTTTCCTAGTGCGAGTCACTAGAGGACAAATTTCGTAAGTCGAAGAGTTAAGGAAGCCTAAAAGGATGGGTTAACCCAAAAGTCATTTCTAAAATGTATAAATAGGGGAAGAATAGAGAATAGAAGGTACTTTTCACTCACACATACATTATGTTATTTGTATGAGAACTATTTATTTTATGAATAAAGGAGAATCAATTTTGTTGAAGGAATAACTATGCAAGTTTCAAATGGATTGTGTGGAATGATAAATGTTGAACTATTCCTGTTTTAGTATCCTATACAACTATGATATCGTTCTCACTTGTTGAATTACTTCTATGGTTTATGAATTATTTTACTTTCTGTTATAAATCTTGTGCATATGAATGAGTAATGAATGTGTTAACAAAACAGAGCTATCTTTGTTTCTATTTTCTGTTGTAATTATGTATGTTTAATTTGGAAAACTACCTATAGGATTCCACTAGCAACATTAGAGTACATTACTCAATTAATTATAAACTTTTCTCCCCTCGGGATAGGTAGAATAGTTTAGAATATATTAGTTGTTTTTTGCTTTCATAGAAGTGATTGTGGGACAAGAGAGGTAAGACAAGAGGTAAGAACCTACGCATATCTAGCGAGGTCATTTTTCACCAGTCACTTTGATTTAGTTTAGGCACTCACATTTCATCCTAAAACATAAAATTATATAAACGGTGGATCGGCTCGCAACTGGTAAAACAGACTTAAAACATTCTTTTAATTCTTTGGTAGTCGTGCCGCTAACCGGAAGGATTCCCCATACCAAACAATAAATGATATAAATGGGAATGGTTATTGGGGATAATCCCTACTATCGATACCTAGAATTTTTTGAGGCATCAACAAAAAATTCCACCCAATCAATCAATTTTTGGACTAGGCAGATAAAGGTATTTTGATGAGAAATTTATGAACAAGGAAGCACGCTGAGGGAAGAAACAAATAAAACTTTTAATACTGATAAATTATCTTCCCTAAAACATTTATATTAGGGACCATTTAGGTTTTAGAATCAGAATCCATTGAAACCTACTCCCACACTTCTCGGTCACCGAACCATGAAACTAGGAAGAATTTATCAAATCCAGTAAAACAAAGGCTTGAGAACAGTTCATATGTGTTCAAACACTTTTAATAGGGTTCATATAATGTTTCAGACACCCAAGAATAGTTCCAGAAGGATTTGGAGATGCTAGGGAGGATTTGGGAAAATTTGGCAATTTTGGCCAAGGAAGGTGTTGCACCTAGAAATCTCACAATGCTTATCATCCTTCATGAGAATTTCACATTTCCTTTCAACCTCCCAGAAATCTTGGGTTGAGTCTCCTTAGTCACTTTTTTTCCATACCTAGAAGGGATGGCACCTTCATGTTTTTTACACAGAGCATCGGTGGTGCCTGTCACAGTGGACCCATAAGCATCGTTGTCTCCTTTCTTTAGCAAAATCCGTAGATCGGTGCCTTTGATAGTTTTTCTAAGAGCGTCGGTGGTCAGAAAATGAGAAAAAAGAAGTTTCTGGAAGCTTCCATGTGGTAGCCTCTATGGGGTTAATTCCTATATTCTTGGGAGAGGTGGCATTCACCTTCCTCACGTATATGGCTCTCATTCTATCTTTTTTCCAAGTCATATCTTGAGTTCTAGGCCTATAAATGAATCCTGGATGATGAGAGTGGAGGAGGCCAAAAAAATCACGCTTATGTTGTTATTTTGAAGTTTGAATAAGAGGCAAAGTAGAGTTAGCTTACGGTTGGAGAGGTCTTCATAATCATAGGAGATTGTAGACATTCATATTGAGATCAAAGCCATCGACATCAAGTCTTTTTGGTTGTACTTCTTTCTCATCCATATATTAATATAAAGACATTTCCCTTTCCTATATTTGATTGTATTGATTGTAATTAGATATTATTGGATTCCTTGATCACCAATATGAATAGTCAATTTATCATGATGCACTCATCCCTATTGGTTTTCTTGTGGTCTATTTTGTAGGTACTGAACCATTGCAAGGAATTTTGGAAAGAAGACAAGCGGATCCAAGGTTGAGGTATATTGTCTTTCATGTTAGTTGATTTGATTATTCAAGGAAAGGATATGTTGCTGTATCTTTTTGTTCTGTAGTTGTGATTTACATTGTAGAGGAACGAGCAGTTTCTGCATTGATTAAGAATTCCTGATAAAAAAATTGGCAACCATACTGAGGACGCTTAATCCGGTCAGATCTGGGGAAGATCCGGTCAGATCTAGTGCATATCCAGTCAAATCTACAAACTTCAGTAACCTTTCCATCTATGAATTTTATTCCCTCTCCTTTTAGTTGTTTCAGTTAACAAGGTAAGCTATCTATCCTATGTTTCTGATTTTTTGCCTCTTTTTTAAGTATTTTTACCCTTTTCAGTCCATCTTAGTTTTTTTGGTTTCTCCTACAAATTTTTATCCTTTCAGTCCATTGTTCAAGTGGCACCTTTCCTGTTTGCTGATAGAGTGCCAATCACTTCCCAGAGAAATTTTTCTCTCTTTGTTCATAGCGCTGACAGCGCCTTCTCCATCAACTGATAGAGCATCGATGGTGCCTATGTGCAGAAGGCTAGAAGCGCCAATTCAGCATAGGATTCCCTAGTGCAGTGCTCCTCAATGCATCGAGGTAGGCCTTCAAACTTCCTGTTTAAGAAAAAATTTGTTCAAAATTTTTAGACTGTCTTGTTCTCTTAAGTTGTTCAGTGTGGTTTGATTTCTTGCTTGCTGTCTGATTTACTAGTTTTTGTGAGTCTGATTCTCTGTTTGAGCTCAGATCCAAAAAAATTATCTCCTTCATTGTCATAAACGAAAGTGGAAACATAGTTCAATTTTGGTTTTTTAGTGAAGTGTCTAAAAAAATTTCTTTTGAAAATAAATCCTATAGCCTCTTCTTAGAAGATTAGTTTCCTTTTAAAAAAAAGACTGCTTTCCTTGCCTCATATTTTCTAGAAAAATACAAAAAGAATCATATTACTCTCCTCATGTTTATGCTTGCGAAATTTTTTTATTTTTCATTTGAATGAGTGAGTTAGAAGGATAAGTATTTTTGACATTGTAGCAGAAAATATTTTTGCATGCACGTTAGAGGCTTAGTTTTCTTTTGAAGCGAACAATTATTCTCTCACACAAATAATATTACCAAAAGTCTTGGAATATCGAATAGGCCATAATAATATATAAACTGATGATAGGATAAAAGGTAAGATAAGATAATAGATAAGATGATTACAATGGTTGATAACCCACCTATTAAATAAGGCTTGGGAATTGTGACTTGAAAGGTCATGTCATTTCAATCTTATAGTTAATTATGTTATATTATTAGTTATTTAATTATTATTTTATGTTCATTACATTGCCTTCCCATTAAGGTAATCTTTGTCCTCAAAGATGTATTGACCTTAATATCTAATTTACTTGAATCTGTCGTTACGGGATTTCTTCCCTTTTAGTGTTTTGTGACATTTAATGAAATGAGCCGATACGAATTACGGATTCCCCGGGAGAATTATGGCATCACATCTGCTATGGTCCATCCCAGATATATTTTTATCGGAGCTCTGAGATATTTTTGTGGGATGGTTCATCTCAATTGTTGCTTAGTCTATTGATATTTTTGCATGTCCATAAGTCTTCTGTGAATATTCATTTTGACCATGTCATTGGTCAAAATGACGATTATAATTAGGATGTCTGTAAGGTGTAGGTTTCATTTGTTCTTCTTTCTTTTGGACTGCGATGAAGACTATCTGCACTTTCTCGATTTGATTTTTGGATGCATTTTCCTGGATTTGTGCTTCTTGGTTCTCCAGTAGATTGTTATCATTCTGAATCTTTTTTATTCTTTCATCTTGCGACTTTTTTTCAATTTCTAACTCCTTGATTTGGTTCCGGATTACAATTATTTAGATACTGGTTTTCTTCTTTCTTTTCCATTATTTTTCTTTCGAGGTTTTCACTGTTCCCTCTTGCTACTGTTTTTCAATTTTTTTATTTTTGTAATCATGGTTTTGTTATGATTTCTTAATCTGAAGATTTCTTCAGAATTGTTAGATATTGTTTTATTACTCTTTGTGATCTCCAGCTTGTGTTCTTTTTTTGAGTCGCTATTTTGTTGTTGAATAACTTTTATGTGTTGTCCGTACTGGTCGACCACTGATTCTTGATATGTTAATCTCTATCGTATGTGCGTCGGTTCTTCATCTTTGTTGTTAATGATTTTGTTCAAGTGTATTATTTCTACATCGTAATCACTCATCTCTTTCTTTATATCTTGATTTTTTTGTTTCTGATCGAGCTCATTTTCGTCTTTTAATTTCTCAATTTGGGTAGAAAAATTTTCTATATGATTTTTCTGGTTGGAATTTTTTTGTTCCTTGAGCTCTATTTGCATCTTATGTAATTTAATCATTACTTCCTATTTCGTATTCATGTCTCATAATTCTTCATTGTCTCTTTGATAACGTTTTAACTTGGCTTCTAATTTCTCTATTTTTAGTCGTAAAGCAGATTCCATGGTCTCTAACTTCTTTAGTGATAAATGGCCTTTCTTTGTCTTGACTTCTCCAACGATGGATAGTCTAGAACTACTTCTTTTCTTTGATTTGTTTTCTTTGTTTCTTTTTTTATCCCTTTTTTGTTTTTGTTTTTTTAAATAATTATTATTTTATTAAAATAATAATATTATTTATTTGTAATTTTTTTTTCCTTTTTTTCTAATAATAATAATTATTAATTATATAATTAATAATATTACTATTAATATTTTTAGAAAAATTATTATATATAACTATAATATTAATATTATTAAAATATAATAATTATTATGTATATTTTTTAACATAATAATATTATATTATATTAATATATATATATATATATATAATGTTTTTGGTTTGGTTGTGGTGGAGGAGGCGGCGGCGGTGGTGGTGGCGGCACGGAGGGAAGAGCATGGTAGGGATGAAGAGCAGGGCATGCAGGGAAGAGCAAGGAAGGAGGTGGTGTTGACAGTGGTGGGAGGAGGCAGTGGTGGCAGCTGCGCGGTGGTAGTGGAGAGCGATGGAAGGAATGGAGGGGGTGAAGGGTGGAATGGAACCATCGATTGGATGCAGATCAGGGGTTGGGCATTGAGCAGGCCGTGAAGATGGAGGTGATGCGGAGTAGGGACATGGAGGGATGAGGTGGCGGATGGGAGGTGGAAAAGGGTGTGGTGGATGGGGATATGGTGAAGGGTGTGGCAGATGGATGAGGCATGCGTAAAAGGTAGTGACAGCGTGAGGATAGGCAGTGAGGCAATGGTGGAGGGAAACAGTGGAGTGTAGTGATGTGAGGGAGAAAGGAGAAGTAGCTGAGCACGGGGAGAAGAGGAGAGATGGTCATGTGATGGATGATGCACTGGCATGAGGAAGGAAGGTTGAAGGGAGGACACGTGAAGGATACAGCGGAGCAACAGGGGATTTTGATTTTTTTCATTTTTTTTTTCGTGTACATGACCAGGGGCCTTTGGTTTCTTCAAAGACAAAAAATGAGAGAAACTCTCAATATGATGGCTAATATCCTAAATCAGTGAGGCCCAAGGAAGGGTGAGGCTCTGATACCACATGAAGCGAACAATTATTCGCTCAAACAAATAATATTACCAAAAGACTTGGAATATCGAATACGCAGTAATAATACATAAAATGAGGATAGGATAAAAGGTAAGATAAGATAATACATAAGATTATTACAATGGTTGATGACCCAACTATTAAATAAGGCTTGGGAATTATGACTTGAAATTTCATGTCCTTTCAATCTTATAGCTAATTATGTTATATTATTAGTTATTTAATTATTATTTTATGTTCGTTACATTGCCTTCCCCTTAAGGGAATCTTTGTCCTCAAAGATGTATTGACATTAATATCTGATTTAGTTTAATCTATCATTTTGGGATTTCTTCCCTTTTTCTGTTTTGTGACATTTAAGGAAATGAGCCGATACGAATTACGGATTCCCCAGGAGAATTGTCGCATCATATCTGTTGTGGTCCATCCCAAATCTATTTTTATCGAAGCTCTGAGATATTTTTGTGGGATGATTCATCTCAATTGTTGAAGGGAGGGCACGTGAAGGATGCAACGGAGCAGCATCGAATTTTGATTTTTTTCCTTTTTTTTTTCTTTTTTTTTGGTGTAGATGGCTAGGGGCCTTTGGTTTGGTCAAAGACCAAAAATGAGAGAAAATCTCAATATGATGGCTAATATATTGAATTAGTGAGGCTCGAGGAAAGGTGAGGCTCTGATACCACATGAAGCGAACAATTATTCGCTCACACAAATAATATTACCAAAAGATTGGAATATCGAATACACCATAATAATATATAAAGTGATGATAGCATAAACGGTAAGATAAGATAATAGATAAGATGATTACAATGGTTGATTACCCGTCTATTAAATAAGGCTTGGGAATTATGACTTGAAAGGTCATGTCCTTTCAATCTTAGAGTTAATTATGTTATATTATTAGTTATTTAATTATTATTTTATGTTCGTTACATCTTTCTTTCATTTTCAGAGACTTGAGAGTGCTTGATTGAAAAAGATTTTTGTTTTGAAAGAACTTTCTTTGCATCCTTTATTGGATCTTGTTTTGATTTTTGAAAACAGCTTTCTTTTGGTATATTGTTGAAAAGAAAAGAAAATGGTTTCTTCCTTATCCTATCTAGTTCTCATCGAAGTCAACAAAGTGCATTTAAATTTAGATTAATTTGCATTATTGGAGACAACACCTCACAAACTTTCACCTAATCATCCAGATAAAATTAACAGTAGCTTTAGGTCTAAAATTGTATAGAAATTTGAGTGATACGTTAGTGACGTGTTTGAGTGTCGTAAAACGTTGGAGCTATCATTATTTGTCTGTGCTACAACCCGGGACTTGCGCGGTTCTTCCACGTATCGTCGATATATCGAACAACCTTTCATGTACCCTTGAGGTATATAGAAAGGTACTTCACATACTGAATTGTATATAGGAAGGATCCTTGTGAATGGTTGTGCATTAGACAACACTACTACCGATTTGAGCTCCCACATACCTTACGTATATCAGGAGACCCCACTAGGATACCCTGACCATTTGAGAAAAACCCTTTGGTCGTCTTGTGTGGAGAAATACACCGAAAATAGCATTCGAGGAGATTACTACACACATACCCCTGAGGCATATCGCGAGTTGCACCTACTTGACATTCCTAGTGAGAGACCGACTATTATGAACCCGTCCTATCACTTAAGTCTGCTTGTGACCTTTAGCTCTGTATAGGTTTTGTTTGTGTGCTTTTCTCCTTTTTTGACCTAGATTAGATAACTTTGGCCACCACCATGGCTAAGAAACTTGTGAGACTTCATTCTCATAGATTGTAGGGTTTACCTCCTGACTCTCCTCCTACTATGGAAGGAGAATATGGAGTAACCATGGAACAACCAATTTCTGCTAGTGTTCTCATAGGAACTGCCTTAGCTAGTGAAACTAGAGAATATTTCACTATTTATACAAATCCTTTGGTTCAACTGCCTCATGCATCCAATGCTTCTGTGCATTCATCGTTGGAAGGTCATGTCGATAGTCCTACTCTACCAAATTATGGCCTGGATGCTCCCTTTTGGAGGAATTCTATGGGCCAAGATATTTTTGAATTCAGGGTTATTAGACCTTCACTAGGGAACCCTCCTTTAGGAGAAGAGTAACTGAGAAGAATTAATGCATCTCTTGATCAAGCTCATAACTTTTCGGAGAGAGTAGAAAGAATCATTCCTCCACCTGTGTCTCATTATGAAACTATGTCAGCTCGTTTACCCCATAATACAGACCCTTGTCCTATAGCTGAAATTAAACCTTATTCTGAAGGTAATCCAACCTATGGTGAGACTTCTCACAACCCATGGCCTGATGGATATCATTCACTAGATCAAGTGTTAGGTCCTATTGAAGAAGTTCCATTTCAAGGTAATCCAGGCCCAAATGACAATCCTATAGTTTCACATCTTGGCCCCATTACTAGGCCTTCCATACCAGTCATGGTTGGGGGGAAATCCACAAATCAAGTAATGTCAACAAATTCTAATACCGGGAGGCAACCCCTAGCGCGAGTTATGTCATATGTTAGAGGAATTATTAGTTCAGGACAAGTTGCAATTGCAGCACAACCTGCAATAGTTATCCCTCCTACTAATACCAATGTTGTACCCCCCCATCATCTAGTTCAAAACAAACCTTAGGGGTGCAACCTGTCAATAATCCAACTTCTTGGGGATATACTTATCCAAGAACCCAACCACCTATGGTTAATCAAGTTTATCAACCACCACCACCAGCGGCTATTTATCCTGGAATGCCCTACCTTGGGAATGCTTTTGTACCTTGGGGATAACCAAATTGGTCTAATGTCCCATCATATGGAAGAAATTTTTTAAATACTACTGAAGGCTATGGTGGACCACCACCTAGAGGACCACTGCAAGGACCTAAAGGACCTATAGGACCCAGAGGTCCTAAAGGTCCTAGAGGCCCTGGAGGACCACCACCCCCATTTGGAGGTGGCATACCACCTTCTGGATGACCACCACCACCACCTTCTGGAGGACCACCACCACCACCACCTTTAGGAGGGCCCCCTCCCTCAAGTGTCCCACCTCCCCTTGGAAATTCTGTAAATCAACAACCTTTTCAACAAACTTCATGGGCATCTTCCATACCCATCTATCAATCTGCATATGGTCCTACTAGTCAGCAAATTCCATACCAGTACTACCATTATCCATAACCAAATCAACAAATACCATTTCTAGCTACTTTAGATCTGTCAGACTTGTCAAGATTGATAAATGACCTCATCCATCATGATCCCTCTTAGCCTACCATTCATGTAAAGCTACCTTTCAATATACCCAAGTTTGATGGTAAACTTGGTGAAGATCAAAAAAATCATGTGATGACATTTCACTTATGGTGTTCATCCAATTCTTTGATGGATGGCTCAATCTGTCTACATATTTTTCAAAGAACCCTCACTGGTATTACCACAAAGTGGTACATCGAGTTACCACATCACTCTTTTTGGGATTTCAATGCCTTAGCAATGGCGTTTTTATCACAATTTTAATTTCCAATCCGATATGAAACAGGTATAGACCTTTTGACCTTGCTTTGAAAAAATACATCAACTCACATCTCCAATCATATCCATGAATGGAGAAGAATACGAACGTTAATTAAGGCCCCTATTTCTAATCAGTTGCTCATTGATTGGTTTACAAAGTCTTTACTTCCACCTATTGCTAGAGATGTTGCCATGGGAGGCATTGTTACTGAGGAGCAAGATATTAGTCGCACTTAGTACCTAGACTTGGTCTATTCCCAGTTAGGTACTTTGTATGATCTGATTCCCCATGCTCCTCCACTTAGAATGGATCCATCAAGACCTGCAACTGAACCACTTGCTGATGGCATACTTGGTTCAATTCAAATGCAAACAATGACAAAATCTTCTAAGAAACAAAATCAAACCGCCACTTCGTCAAATCAACTAGCACCATCTACCAAAATTGCACCCTCTCCTATTGCTTTCACTGAAGTAAACATGATCCAATCAACTAAATCTTCAGGTGGAAAGAAGAAAGGGAAAAATAAATCTAAAAAACCTGATAATCAATAGGAAGGAAATAAAACCCAGAATTTAGATGTTGATTCAAAAGGTAACAGAAAGGTAAAAGATCATTGTTTAATCTGCGGAGGTGACCATTTTACAAAAGAATCTCCTCATCATGAGGAAATCAGTGAGTTTTTGAAAACTTCACCCACCCCAGTAGTTCTAAAAGATCCTTTCCTTTCCCAAAAATAGTTAATTGATCATAAGTCCTTGAACAAAACTTCTTCATCCACTGACGAAGTTTGAATGATGTCTAGTGAAATGGTTAATTTGAACACAAGATCACACAGTTATGACCCTCCTACAGAAAATAAACCTGATGATGTTCCATCTGAAAAACCCTCCGCTTCCACACCTCTTCCTAATAATGGTATTCACATTGAAAAACCTATTCCAGAAGCAATTTTATGCCCACCCAAGGGAACTCTACGTAAGTTCATAATCAACCCTAATGCTTGTGCCGCCCAATATTATAATATTATCGAAGATTTGGCTTAAGCACCTTGCACTATGTCAGCTTTAGAGGTACTTCAAACCTTCCCAACTCAATGGAAAAACTTGATTACTACCCTTGGAGCTATAGATCCTGAGAATAGTAATATCATCACTATCAAACTTGACGATTACAAGACGAGGTTCTCACATCAATTAGCTTTCCAGATAGCTACAAAAATTTATGGAAAGAATATCTATCATACCCTTTTGGATGAGGGTGCCTCTGCATCATCCATGTCTTCATCTTGTTGGATAGCCATTGGTTCCTCGAAAATCAACCGTTCATCTACCACCCTTAAGGCTTTTGATGGTCGTGGCTTTGAACCCTATGGATTACTTCCTCCCATCCATGTTGAACTAGGGGCCAAGTCAGTCTCCTTTCACATTGAAGTTGTCGACACTCCTTTGGATTACAACTTACTCCTAGGTTGTAACTAGTTTTACGCTATGCAAGCTGTAGCATCAACCGTTTTTCGAGTCGTCTAGTTATCATTCCAAGGAAAGATTGTTGTTGTTGACCAGTTAGATTTCATCATGCCTAGTGCCATTACAACTAATGTGAACAAAGTTCCACTCCTGAATACCCCACAGAATAAGGACATTGGAGTAGGCCTTATCAAAGACTCCTCACTAATGGAAGTCTTTCCCTTATCCGATCCTCCTCCCGCTTCACAAACTGCATCTATTAACATGATTTCTACCTTTCATATAGAAAAAGGAAAAGAAATTGCTAATGAATCAACATCCTTTTCCCCTTTTGAAGAAATTTACAATGCCATCCAAGCTACTAGTGACCCCAGCATCAATGACCATTTTTTGGTGGCCTCGCACCATTATCACATGCCATACTAGCTTGAGAACCCCTCCCCTTCTCTGGATTATCTTTCACGCACACTTCCTATTGACGAATCTATTATGGAAGTTATGTTGTTAGAAGAGATTCCTTGGGAAGATGATCATCATCGATCTTCTTTCCTTCACCCTTTCCATATGGTAGAAGACCACTTCACCTTCACGGTTTCATCTGATATATTCCTTAACCCTTAGTCTCTGATCCTCACTAGTAGTGTCAATTCTAAAGGAAAATTGTGTAACATTACAAAAACTATGCCTGTAGACATATTAGTGAAACCAGGTATTTTTGAGAACATTTTCATAGGACAAAACACTTCACCTGAAGAATTCCAATTATACATGGCCCTATTCAAGGAGTTTATGAATGTCTTTGCATGGACATATGAAGAAATGCCAGGGATTGATCCCTCTATCATTGTTCATGAGATAAAAACTTATCCTGATGCCAAGCCAGTCCGTTAGAAACTATGACAGGTCCATCCAAGAAAAGCAGCAGCTATTAAAGAAGAAGTTGAGAAACTCATGAAGGATGGTTTCATTTACCCCATACCATTAACTGAATGGGTGCCACCAACATAGTCCCTATGAACAAAAAAACAAGGCATTATTAGGGTTTGTATTGATTTTAGGGATTTCAATCGAGTGTTAAGAACCCGTGTCAAACCCCCTCTTTATTTTGTTGGTATATTTTGTTGGACGCATATGCTTTGTAAGTCGTTCCATTAGTATGATGTATTATCCCACATTCATGGGGAGTAAGTAATAGTTGTTAAGTCATCTAGTACTAGGTTACATTATCCCACATTCATGTGGAGTAATAGTTGTTTAGATTAGACTTAGTATATAAGTATGTGTTGAAGATAATGAAAGTATGGAAGAGTTATTTTGTATTGAGCTTGCTCAAAGGAGGTTTCCCCCTCGAAGTGGCCCGCGATCAATAAAATATCTTTTATACTCCAATATTTTTGCATTCTCATTGTTTATTGCAGGAGGTTCTTCACATTTGGTATCAGAGCACTTTCTTGGGCTCATTGGATGGAATTTCAGGAAAAAAAATTCCTAGTGCTGTGAGCCTTACAGTTGTTCTTCTTCTTGCAGAAATATTATTCATCTGGATCAGGGATTAAACCCTATCCACTTAACTGTGGGAAGTACTTGGGCATAGCCCTAAAACTCATTGTGAGGAGTACCATAGGAACCCCGAAGTAGCTGGCCATTGAGAGGACCTGCCAAGTGAAAAGGGAAACGACCCCCACTAGATTGACTAGATTCCCATCCATGAGGAAAACCAAAGAGATATCATTTTGGCCAAGCGGTTAGCAGTTTTACCTGTGCCCTAAAGTGAGGGGTACTACCCCAATACTCAAGTCTGAGACAGCCTTGGTGGCCAAGTGACTACCTTTGAACCAATAGGAATCCAAATATACCTGGGGTCCATTTATAGTTTATAACATGCAGAATTTCAGAATTGTCACAGATCATAATGTGCAGAATTTCAGAATTGTCATTAGATCAATTACTCCATTTCTTGTTGATAAACCACAGCTTCTAGCACTGCCACAGACCACAGATCAGTTCTTAAGCCATATCTTCCTTGATTTAGCTCTGTTTTCCTTGAAATTTCACTGTCACCCTCATAATACCATTCTCCATATTTTTTCATTGAGGACCCTATTCCCAATTTCACTTCCTCAAGGATGAAATTCCACATTTGTCAATTTTTAAAGTTTGTCATAACTTCTCTGATTCTCACCCAATCACCTTCATATTTTACCACGGTGTTTATTTTCCAATTCTGCTTTATTGTCCCTCTCTGACAAATTTTCCAATTCCTTTATCCCACCTCTGAAATTCATATTTTCTGCTTCTTGTCCCTAAAAAAGTGTCCAAAACCCCAATTACCCCCCCAAATTTTTCCCAAATAAAAAATCTCCTTTTCTAAAACCCTCTCCATTTTTGTTTTTCTACCCATTACCCTCACAAAGAAAAAAAGAAAAAAAAACATGCTTATGGTTGTTACCCGTGCCGGAGCAAACAAACAAATGGAAGAAGAACTTGTTGCCATCAAGTCCAAAATTGAGGATCTAGATCAAAAATTTCTCGGCCTCAATCATCAGCATTCACCAATGGACAACTGCCGCTAGCTTGAGTCTTCTGCAAACACTGGGTTCTCATTGTTTAATCACTACCATGGGTCGAAGCTGGATTTTCCTCACTTCAATGGTGATGATCTGATTGGATGGATTTATAGGGCAGAACAATATTTCAGTCTGCATAACACTTTTGATTTCAATAAAGTCCCCCTTGCATCCTTTCATTTGGAACATGAAGCACTTCAATGGTTTCGTTGGTACATCAAGGCTCATGTCGAGCGAAACTGGACAAATTTTTCCCAACTCCTCTTGTAGCGATTTGGTCCTAGTGCTTTTGATGACTTCACAGGAACACTCACCAAACTTCGCCAAACTGGCACTATGCGGGAGTATCAGATATAATTTGAGAAACTCGCCAATCACACCGAGGGATTTCTTGATGAATTCTACCTTAGTTGTTTTACCAGTGGTTTGAAGGATGCAATACGCTCTGAGGTTAAAATGTTCTACCCCCACACAATGATGGAAGCCCTCGGGTTGGCTAAGCTAGCAGAGGACAAGATCCGGGCTCAACAATGCTCCAAATCCACTCTTGTTCCATTAAGACCTATGGTTCCTCAAAGAACCCAAAATTTGCCAGCTCCTAGAACCACTCCTATCAAGCATTTATTTGAAGCAAAGATGTGGGAACGTCAGGAAAAAGGGATTTGTTATAATTGTGACGAGAAATTCACCCGGGGACATAGATGTGTTGAGCAAAAGATCTATCTCTTGGATGTGGATTCTCCACCAGCACCTAAAATTTTTTATGATGCTTAGGATCCCACAAATGATGATGGTGACATTCAACAACTTCCTACTCCAGAGGAACAACCAGAGATATCTCTCCATGCATTAGCTGGAGTCACCACCCCACAAACCATGCAGGTCAGAGGGTTCTTCAAAAAACTCCCTCTTACAATACTCATTGATTTTGGTAGCACTCACAACTTCATTGACCCAAGGATCGCCAAACAGGCTGATTGTTTCATCCATCCTTGCTCCAGCTTTGAATTCATGATTGCCAATGGTGGCACCTTACCTTGCAAAGGGAAGTGTCATAATGTGCGTATATCTATGGGGGATTATAACTTGTGCTCTGACATGTTGTCCTTGCCCTTAGGTGGATGTGATGTGGTTTTGGGTGCTCAATGGTTACACACACTTGGCCCCATTTTATGGGATTTTGTTGAACTTTGGATGCAGTTTTCAATCAATGGTACCAAACACACATTGCGGGGATTACAACCAGGGTCTCTCAGCCTCATCAGTTCGTATCGCATGGAAAAGATTCTTAAGAAAAGTTCACATGGTGTCATTGGTCATCTCCATTTCATTCAGATGCAACTGTCAGCAGTCTCAACTACTCCCTTGGATCTCCAATAAATTTTGGATCGATATGCATGTGTGTTTGTTGATCCAGTGGGATTTCCACCTTCCCGACTCGAGGACCATCGTATTCCTCTCCTTCCTAGAAGTGTCCCTCCCAACATCAGGCCCTATCGCTACCCATTTCACCACAAGATATAAATTGAGATGCTTGTTCATGACTTACTAAATCAAGGTGTTATTCGCCCTAGCACTAGTTCCTTCTCTTCACTGGTCCTTCTAGTCCGGAAAAAAGATGGGTCATGGTGCCTTTGCATCGACTTTTGAGCACTTAATCACATCACAATCAAGGATAAGTTTCCCATTGCTATTGTTGATGAGCTTCTGGATGAGGTCCATGGTGCTCATTTTTTCTCCAAGTTGGATCTTCGTTCTGGGTATCACCAAATTCAGGTCCATGTAGATGATATCCCGTAGATGATATCCCTAAAACAACTTTCCACACACATGATGGCCATTATGAATTTTTGGTCATGCCATTTGGCCTCACAAATGCCCCTTCCATGTTCTATGCATTGATGAATAAAATATTTCGGCCCTACTTGTGAAACTTCATTCTGGTCTTCTTTGATGATATCCTCATCTATAGTAAAGCCTGGGCTGAGCATCTTCAACATATGGATCTTGTACTGCAACTTTTCTATGATCATCATCTCTGTGTCAAACAATTTAAATGTGTTTTTGGGCAGAAGGAAGTAGAGTATTTTGGGCATATTGTTTCAGCACAAGGGGTTCGTGTCGATCCTGCCAAAATTGATGCCATGAAAAATTAGTCACCTCCTCAGACCTTGAAGAGCCTTCGTGGGATTTTGGGACTTACTGGATACTACCGCAAGTTTGTTAAGGATTATGGAAATATTGCAGCTCCATTAACAACTCTACTAAAAATGGATTCTTTTGCATGGACACCTACTGCTGAGTGTGCATTTGAGAAACTGAAACAAGCTATGTGTACCACACCTGTTCTAGATATGCCTGATTTTTCCAAGCCCTTCACTATTGAGACTGATGCTTGTGACAATGGCCTTGGTGTTTTCCTCCTCCAAGATGAACATCCCATTGCATTCACCAGCAAATCCTTATCTGGTAAGAATTTATCTGCCTCTACATATGAGAAGGAAATGATGGCTATTTTGCATGCCATACAAAAGTGGCATCCATACCTCTTAGGGAATGATTTCGGCATCAAGAATAATCACCAGAGTCTGAAATATTTCCTGGAACAACGTCTCTTATCCCCAACACAACAAAAATGGGTTAGCAAAATCATGAGTTATGACTACGAGATCACTTATAATAAGGGTAAGGACAATCTTGTGGTGGATGCTCTTTCCCACATATTTGATGACCATGCTTCTCTTTTAGCTATTTCTATGCCTATTCCAAATTGGTTACAATATGTTCAGCAAGGCTATGTAAATGACTCTTGTTGGAGCAGGGCCCCGCAGCTATAGGAAAAGCTGCTATATCGGAACAAGAAATTCAAAGGAAATAGTACCTGAAGCAGCCGAGAAGAGAGCTCAACCACTGCATTTAAGGCAGCGGCGACGACAGGAGGGCTCAGCTACCCTCATGAATGAAGAAGGAGCAATGAGCCGAGGTATTAAAGAAAAAGGACATAAGAGGAGTGACCGAGGAAGCGGCACCCATACCCATGATCAACATCGGACATCGTGGAAGACTACAGAAAGCTGCAGTGTGACCAGTGAGTGGCAGTTCAAAGTACAGATAGGCCGACTGTCACAGTTAGGGTTTTAGGTTACTGTTGGGATAGGCCCATAGTTTTGTATCATGGTGAGACCTTTGGGCCACCTATTTAAGCATGTATTTTGTATTATGAAGGGTTAGCGAGATAGCTAGACAGATAACTAGATAGACAGTTAGCTAGTTAGTCGGTTAGATAGTTGGTTGATAAGATTGTAATTGTTGTCGTCAGTATAGTAAGACATTGAGGAAGAGTCGAGCTCTGGTTCTGAGTTCAGTCTGTAGTTATCTTATTGTAACCAGTAGCTGACTCCTTGAGCATGAATGTAACAATCCGCAGGGATTGAGAGAGAGAGAGAGAGAAAGAGTATATTGTAAGAAGAAAGCAATATTAGAGAAGAGATCTAAGAGAGAAGGGCTCCTGGCTATGTGCATGGAGTTTCCTAGAAGATCTCAAGCTACATAATAGGTTGTAGCGGAAATGTGTTACTCTCTCAATATATAATATAATCACAGTTATTGTGGACGTAGCTTCCTCCCTAGAAGTGAACCACGTAAAATCCGTGTGTTGTGCGACTGTTTCATGTGATTGTGCTATACTTATTTGCTATTCATTATTCGTTACATGAACGTTGCTTATCAGTTAATGAATGCATGTATGTTGCCCTTTAGTTTATAGTAACATAGAAGTTTAAATGCAAGTTGAATGTGTTGAGTAATCTGTACATGAGTTTATCAGTGCTTGATTCATGACAGTAGTAGCTACTGTGTTAAGTGACTTCTGTTTATATAGTTCAGCGAGTTGAGTGTGATTGATGTGAGGCATGTTAAACTGTAGAAGCTTGAGTGAGGTTGTTTGACACCTTAATGAAGGTTAATTGAGATATTATACTGAGAAAGGAATCCTCTGGACCTTGAGAGTTGTTGAGTATATTGAGTCTTCCTATAGGAAATATCGGAACGTAGAAAGGCAATATCGCACCGTCCGAGGAGCTGCAGTGTGAGATATCGCAGGTTAAGAGCCGAGAGGAAGATAAAGTTTGTTCATCGCCCTAGAAGTTGTGATGCGATAAGAGCCAATCCCGTAGCAGATTCAGCTAGGAAGAGAGAACAGCACATGCTGAGAGAGTCAATTGGTTAGGTAGAGTTAGAGAACCCAAGATGCTACAGAAACTGGTTGAGGAAACTTGATTTTTAGCCAACCCAATTAAGATCACTTCGGGTGAGAGTTCAGGCCGTTCTGCGGTCTGTCACCAAAAGGGCCAGTGAGCTAGGGTTTTTTTTGGTATAATAAAGTAAACCTGGGTCTACAAAGCTAAGCCAACAAATGGTTTCATCGCCGGTTTTGAACAAATTGAAGAGCTGATGTTCTATTGGCATCCTACTAAAGAAGAACTTAACTAGTGGGTTGAGTCTAAGGAAAGAGAATTTGCTGCGAAAGAAAAAAAGAGTCCTAGGCTTAGTATAGAGGACTGGTTACAGAAACATATCTTCACAGACCTGCATGAGATATTTTTTGTGACCTATGCAAATGAGTTATATGATTGGTTGTCAAAGTTGAATGATAAGCATGTCTTCAAGAAGAAACGGAACATTGTTTGGACACCGGAGCTGATTCACATCGTGAAGAGCATAGATAATCCCATTTCATGGGCAGTAGACTTCTGGCTTCTGAGTTTGCAGGAAGGTTTCATTACAGAGTTTGCAGTTGATCAAAGAAAGAGTTTCAGCAAAGAAGAGAGGTACTTCTTCAAAGGATATTGCGGTAAGTACTTGAACTCTTTAAATTTGTTCCTTAAGATGTTATTGTATGAAAAAGGAGTACTGGATATATTCTCAGATGAATAAGTTAAGTAAGTGTAATGTCACAAGAGTTTGAGAATGATTCTGAACAAATTGGATGTACACATAGCGGTAAAAGATATAAAGTAGATTTTAGATCTTCCTTCTTTGAAGATAGTTCAGCCAGTACTAGAGAACATAGTCAAAGTAATAGAGAAAGAATAGTAGGAAGTATCCATTACCACCCTTATACCCCACAAAAACTGACTAGGACTCAGAATAATCCTACAGGAACTCCATCTAGTAGTTCACACATAGTACATACTACCTTCATACCATCTACATTTACACTGCCAAGTGGTAGTAATACAGCAAACCAGAATCCACCTTGTAGAAACAGAATGGGGGATGACATGAAATTACTTACCTTCAGGGGTACAGCGGCAGAAGACCCAGAACAGCATTGGTACCTATGTGAAACTATATGGACCATTAAACAGATCCAGGATGACAATACTAAGCTTTTCCAATTGGATACTACACTTAGAGAAAGAGCTTTAACATGGTATATGAGGTATACATCAGCGCATATTAGAACACTCATAGAGGTTAGGACCGCAATGATTAAGGAATTTAAGAAACCCAAGTCTGAGTCACAATGTATCACAGAACTTAAAGACATCAAACAGTTACCCACAGAGTCAGTATGGGATTTCGATCAGAAATTTAAAGCTCTTATAGACCAAGTTAGTTTTGAGTTTGCACCGGAGCAGCATAAGGAATGGTTCATCGCAGCACTGCTCCCTCATATCAGACTTCCACTAATGCAATAGAAAATCCATACACAGGATGAAGCATTGGAGATGGAAATGAAACTAGAGGCTTCATCTCTAGCTGAGACTAGTACATGTATGACAAATTTACAGAAACAGTTATCCAATCTCACTTTACAGCTACATGAGATTAATAAAGGAAAAGAGGTTGAACAAGAATTATGGTGTACAAAGTGTAAAGGACATGGCCATACTAAAGATAACTATCCAGTATTTGTTGAGTATCTAGCAAGTGAGGATCCTAACCCCTTAGTACATAATCAAGGGCCATGGTGTGAAATATGTAGAACAAGAGGACATAGACCACAGGAATGCCCTTTACTTCAGAAGTATGTACAAACTCCTAAGAATTTATACTGTAACTTCTGTAAGTCAGTAGGACATGATGAAAATAATTTCAGAGCTTATGATCTCATGATAGAGAGAAAACATGACTTCTATAGGGTCCAGTCAGAGACATCAGGACCAGCAGCAGGACCACAGCATGAACCGGCTCATGATGGCCATGGTGGAGGATTCAGAGGAAGAGGTCATGGTGGAGGCTTTGGCCGTGGTCGTGGACTGATTGTTTGTTACAACTATGGAGCCATAGGACATTATGGTAGGGATTGTCAGAACCCTACTACAACATGTAAGTATTGCAAATCCTATGATCATACTATAGAAGAATTTCCTATCTTGATAGCCAAGATTAAGGATCCTAAGCCAGCAGTAAACCAGAATATCCAGCTTATTGCTGTTGAGCAGAAAGAACCAGAACCAAGAGTCCATATTGTGACTCACAGTGGTGCTTCTACTAGTAAGGCATCGCAGGATGTCGAAAAGAATACAGGTCCGAAGTGGGTGCATAAAGCAACTGATAAATATACACCGCTTGACCTGTAGAAGAAAAAAGAAACATTTCAGCAAGCTAAAACTTTATTTACTAACCCTACACCAGTAGGATCGCAGATATTACCTTGTAGGGGTGTACAACAGCAAAAACATTGCGGCGTTAGTCCTATGCAGACAAAGTAGGCTACCACATTGGGAAGGTGTGAAGAGGATGAGTTGACAGGAAGTGTACAATCCTTCCTGTGGAGCTGCTTGAAACTCGTAAGAAATGAGAAATCCATAGGAGAGCTTGAACACATCATAGATCAGTATTAGTAGACTTCTTCCGTGAGCAGTACACAATGTGCTGTTCATAATATTATGGGCTATACAAGAACAAGAAGAGAAATGAGACTCAAAGCACAAATTGGAGAGTTTGAAATGGATTAGGTAATCCTAGATTTAGGATCAAAGGTAAATGTTCTTACTAAACAAACATGGGAAAATATGGGTAGCCCTAAGTTAGCCAGATCACCTATCCATCTACGACTAGCCAATCAGCAGAGGGTATCGCAACTAGGTCGATTACCACAAGTACCAGTTGATATTGATGGAGTTCGCATCTTTGCATATTTTGAAGTCATAGAAATTATTGGTGATAGCAGACCGTATCCAGCTTTATTAGATATTGATTGGGAAATTGATAACATGGCTGTTATCGATTTGAAGAAAATACAAATGACCTTTGAGGATAAATAGATTCGAGTCATCGCACCATTGGATCCTTTTCAAGGTCCTCAATACATTGAACCTATCAGAGTAGAGGAAGAGTTGCATAATATGGAGAGCTTCTATCAGATGACTTCTAATGAGAGTGATTATATCAACCCCACCACAGAAGGAAATATTAGTTGGTGATGCGACAACTCATGCGCATCGGATTCGGATGTTGGTTTAGAAAATTGGCAGAATAGACTTTATGAATTTTTAGCTCGCAGATGTGCATTTATGACTCAGTCACTGCGATGGATTGGCACAGAGGTTAAGGATATTCCGTCGTTTGATGGCTTAGCAGATGTCAAAGACTTTTTACAGCAGTTTGAGCAGGAAATCCCTCATGAGTAGAGCATGGCAGCTATTTACCTTGCAATCAGAGCCACACCTGCAAGATGGTGGCATGCACATAAATAAAATATCGCATCATGGGATGATTTTAAGAGACTGATGGCGATCAGATTCTCTAATGACAAGGAGCGTTTCTAGCAGAAATATACAGGAGAAAGTGACCCCAGGTCACATATTAATATTTGTGAACAAAATTGGTTGGACATTCCATAGGATGAATGGGTTCACCTATTCATTCACACTTTAGACACAGTCCCAAGGAATTGGTACACTGAGACAGATTTGCGCAGAGGAATGATTACATGGCCAGTTATGATAGACAGTTTTCTACTCACTTTCACTTTTGAATCTGAGTACCCAATCATTGATCAGGCTCTAGAGATTATAAATACTAAGATATTTGATGACTGTACCCTACCAGTGTATGCTCAGCCTGATTGGGCTATCCAGTTAGAACATGCGCTAGAGTGTTACAACTTCGCAGAAGAGCCAGGTGATGAAGATGAGAATCCTCGCAGTATCAACATTCCAAAGTCAGAAGGGACTCATGAAGTTTAGGGACCAAAGCTAGAGATTCCATCTATCACAGAGCCTATTAAGATTAAAAAGAATCAATATTGGCACAGAAACATAACCAAAGTTTGCCTCTATCGGAGACTATTGGGATGATGAAATGGTAGGACACATCACAGATTTGTTAGATGACTATCAAGACTTATTTCCCACTAATTTTATAGAAATGAAGGGAATAGTAGGATATTTGGGAGTCATGAGGATACCTTTGAAAGAGGATGCTAGGCCGGTTAAGCAGCGTCCATACAGATTAAATCCTCGTTATAAATAAAAAGTTAAGGATGAGATTGATAAGATGATAGCAAGAGGCATCATTGAACCAGTAGAAGAGAGCGAATGGGTTAGTCCCATGGTTGTGTAAGAAAAGAAAACTAAAGGAGAAATCAGGATTTGTGTCGATTTGCACAAACTCAACGACGCATCGCTTCATGACCCGTTTCCGACACCTTTTACTGATGAAGTTTTAGACAATGTAGGAGGACATGAGATCTACTCATTCACTAATGGATTTTCAGGCTATCACCAGATAAGAATCCATCCAGAGGATCAACATAAGACCACCTTTGCAACAGAATGGGGCTCATTCCAGTATACGGTAATTCCCTTTGGTCTTAAAAATGCACCAACTATTTTTTCTAGAGTAGTAGTTGCTGTCTTTAAGGAATACATCCATAAATTCTTAGAAGTATATTTTGATGATTGGACTGTATTTGGATTAGTCAAAAAGTATATAGGATATTTAAGGCTCATGTTTGAGAAATGTAGGCAATATCAAATTTCTCTTAACTTGAAGAAATGTATATTCTATGCACCATTTGGTATTTTGTTGGGTCATATTGTTTCCAGACAAGGCTTGATGGTAGATCCCGCAAATATTTCCATTATTGTAAATCTCCCAGCACCCAACTCAGTCAAGCAATTGAGGACAGTGCTTGGTCATACAGGGTATTATAGAAAATTCATCAAAGGCTATGCAAAGATCACAGCACCTATGGAAAAGCTGTTAAAGAAAGAAGCGAAATTCCTATGGAATGAGGAATGCCAGCAAAGTTTAAACACTCTTAAAAGAGAATATGGTTACAGCACCCATCTTAGTATTTCCATATTGGAACAAGCCATTTCATGTACATGTGGATGCATTTGGCATTGCACTAGGGATTGTCTTAACATAGCCAGGAGAAGGGGGTATCAATCACCCTATTGCGTACTCAAGGAGAAAGTTATATACCATAGAAAAGAACTACACCACTACAGAAAGAGAAGGATTAGCTATGGTGTATGCTCTACAGAAGTTCAGGTACTATCTGTTGGGTGCCCCATTCAAGATGTTCACTGACCATTCTACTTTAAAGTACTTGGTCAGTAAGCCAGTGTTAGGAGTAAGGATCTGTAGATGGTTACTCCTATTTCAGGAGTATGATTTTGAAATTATTGTAAAACCAAGAAGATTGAATGCCGGACCTGATCATCTGTCGTGAATAGACTCAGGAGAAGAACCAAGTAATCTAGGGGATAATTTGCTAGATGCACAATTGTTTTCTATCCAGATCGCAGATGAGTATTACGTGGATATTATTCACTTTCTCACTACAGGGTGGGCACCAGTTGAGTTTACTAAGCAGCAAAAGAAATAGTTAGTTGTTAAAGCAGCAGATTTCACTTTGATCGCAGGAAATTTGTATAAGTCAGGTCCAGATGAAGTCCTACGCAGATGCATTATGCCGCATGAGAAAGAGGCCATTATCAGAGAAGCACATTCAGGTACCGCAGGAGGTCATTTCGCAGGAAAGCTGGCTGCTAAGAAAATTCTAGCTGCAGGATTATGGTGTCCTACTTTGTACAAAGACACTAAGGAGTTTTGCAGATGTTGCGATATCTGCTAGAGGGTAGGAAAACCTTTGCAGAGAGATGAAATGCCAATGCGACCACAGATTATGCTATGGGTATTTGACAAGTGGGCTATACATTTCGTGGGTCCTATCAACCCACCAGGGAAACGAACTGGTGTGAGATACATCATCACATGAATAGAATACCTCACCAGGTGGGCAGAGGCCAAAGTAGTAAGGAATTATGATGTTGCTATAGCTGCACAGTTCATTTTTGAAAACATCATAAGTAGATTTGGATGTCAGCAATTTTGATGAGCGATCAAGGCACACACTGTCTGAATCCCACTATTCAGGCCTTGACAGAGGAATTTCAGATACAGCATCATAAGAGCACTCCCTACCACCCACAAGATAATGGTACGGTGGAGGATTTTAACAAGATTCTAGAAAGTGGTCTTACTAAGATCTGTAACAGCCAAAGAGATGATTGGGACCTCAGGGTTAATGTTGTGTTATGGGATTATAGGACTACATGCAAGAAACTTACAGGACACACACCTTTCAGCTTGGTGTATGGACAAGAGGTTGTTATGCCTATGGAATATATTATTCCTAGTTTAAGAATTGCTCAAATTACTGAGATCACTGATACAGATACAATGAATGAAATACTAGTGCAGTTGCTTGCCTTAGAAGAAGACAGATTCATCGCAAGATTTCATCAAAAAGTGCAAAAGGCACGAGAAAAATCTTGGTATGACAGGCACATCAAGAGCAATATTTTTTCAGATAGGAGACCTAGTGCTCCTTTATGACAGCAAGTTTTTTAAGTTTCCAGGGAATTTCAAGACACATTGGTTGGGGCCATATTAGATTCAGCACGTCATAGATGGAGGTGTTGTTCAGCTCAGTAAACTGAACGGGGAGCTTGTTCCTAATTTGATTAATGGCAGTAGGATTAATCTTTATAGTGATAGCCACTCCACCTCCCATCCCTAATTCAGAGAACTAAGTGGTGCAGATGTCTAGTGTAGTTGAAAGGAGGCATCGCACCCATAATTAGTGTACACCTAAAATAAAAAATAAAAAAAATTCTAAGTAGGATGAATCACAGCAGGAAAGTTTATTTTGCACAAGTCATAGGATGACTACGGAGTTTTTGAACGTTGCGGAGTTCACGCCAACTTTTTGGTCCAGGATGATGCGGTGTGACATCGCAGCAAGGTGATGTTCCCCATGCCATGAAGACAATTTTGAAAAGGGACAGAGGGCTAGTCACTTCGCCCTCTGACAAGCAATTAATATAGATATGATAGGTATACGTTGCCCTAGATTTGGAAATAGTACAAGGATTGTCCTAGATTTGGTAAATCTTGGTCGAGACCCGTGCCTGTACACAAATTTCAAGGGAGATTTGATCAGACTTTTAGCACTTAATGAGGATCGGGGCACCGGGTGTTGTCTTGTCCATGCAATAAATGCCACCAATGGGTCTAGCTTAAGTGACCGTTGATTTAGATATTATCGCCTTCATTACAAATACACAAATCATTCAAACATAAGGGTTACTTTTGCGATTTCTGAGAGTTATAGAGAAATTTGTAGAAGTTTTCCGTGTGCAGAGATACTCTAGTTACAAAGTGTTGGTTTCCCCATTTTTGCAGCCATTACCAGTCCAGAGTACTGCACCAGATAGTTTATGTCCGAGAAAGAACCTTTAGAAGACGATGTGCGACAATTCCAGCCTGGTTGCCTTGAGTCTGCCATGACGACGCCATCTAGGGTTGTGAAACTAGGTGCACCACAGGTCAGGTAGACGCCAAGGATGAAGAGTCAAGCCCAGATAGTAGAAGAGTCCAGTTCAGAGCAGAGAAAAAGAAAGAGGAGAAGATCACTGAAGATAAGAAAACAGAGAAGAAGAATCATGAGAAGAAATATATCGACAAGAAGAAAGATGAAACAGAGAGTTAGGAAAAGGTGGATAAAAAGAAAGAAGAAGAAAGTAAAAATGAGAAAAAGAAAGAGAGGAAAAAGGTTGATGAAGTACCACCATATCCAGGATATTTTCTTACTACAAAATGCATACAAACGCTTGTTCTTGGAATGGAATTCATGGTTTGTATAAGTTTTCATATGAAAGGATCCAGACCGAATGAAATGTTTGAGAAGGATGGAAGATACAGATTTATATTTTCTTTGTGATACGAGTTCTAACCCAGATAAAGAGTAAAATATATCTGTGGAAGGATTCTCAAAATATCAAGATCCTTAAAGGAGCTATTGATCCACGAAGAGACCTATATGCCACTTTGGAGTATATCTTGTGTGAAGGATTCGATGGTGATCCAGGTGAAGCGGTCACTTGAAGGTCTCACAAGAAACCAGAGTGCAAGCATGACAATGAGGGAAGGAAAGATAATAGAGATATACAAACTAAGTTTACAAAATAAAATGCCAAAGATGATAGAAAGCACAAAGGAGAAAAGAGAAAATTTGATGAGAAAATGGAGGATGACCACAAGGCGCAAATTGCTGAGCTTGAGGCTCAAGCACCAGGCACACCTGAGGTAGACAAGGAAGCAAGGGCGCAGGCCTTTAGACTCACTTCAACATAGATGAAGTGTCGTATAGATGATGTAGAGTCATTGATAGATGATGCGACGAAGACATGGTTGGAGCTAGAAGAGCTCCCAGATAGACTCGATTTGCAGCAGAGCATCCAGAACATAGAAAATGCAGTAGCAGCAATGAAAGAATAATTCAAGAGCTTAGGAGCTCTTGCAAAGATCAAGAAGACAACAGAGATGAACCGTTTGCAACAGGAAGCGCAGCGGTTGTGAGAAAAAGAAATAGAATTCAATAATATCCTTCAACCGTATTAGGAACAAATTGCAGAGCCGGTCGATGCGGTTCAGCAGAAGGTCAAGGAGTTCACTACAAGAAAAAGTAAAATTGATAGCACAGAAGACCCCATGATTACTCAAGTTATGCTTGAAGCGGCACAAGACTGTGTCGAAGCTATGGACAAAGATGTCGCAGGACTCAGGGAGAGATTCGCAAGGACTTCGCAGGAAGCCAAGGAGAAGCTACAGAAAGAGAAATTAGATGTTATTGGCTCAGGGATGAGACACAAGTAAGTGTTAGGGGACTGTTGGAGCAGGGCCCCGCAACTATAGGAAAAGCTGCTATATCGGAACAAGAAATTCAAAGGAAATAGTACCTGAAGCGACCGATAAGAGAGCTCAACCAGTGCGTTTAAGGCAACGATGATGACAGGAGGGCTCAGCTACCCTAATGAATGGAGAAGGAGAAATGAGCTGAGGTATTAAAGACAAAGGACAAAAGGGGAGCGACCGAGGAAGTGGTGCCCATACCCCTGATAAGCATCGGACATCATGGAAGACTGTAGAAAGCTGTAGTGTGACCAGTAAGCGGCAGTTCAAAGTACAGATAGGCTGACTGTCATAGTTAGGGTTTTGGGTTACTGTTGGGATAGGCCCATAGTTTTGTATCATGGTGAGACCTTTGGGCCACCTATTTAAGCATGTATTTTTTATTATGAAGGGTTAGCAAGATAGCTAGACAGATAGCTAGATAGACAGCTAGCTAGTTAGTCGGTTAGATAGTTGGTTGATAAGATTGTAACTATTGCCGCCAATATAGTAAGACATTGAGGAAGAATCGAGCTATGGTTATGAGTTCATTCTGTAGTTATCTTACTATAACCAGCAGCCAAGTCCTTGAGCATGAATGTAACAATCCACAGGGATTGAGAGAGAGAGAGAGAGAGAAATAGTATATTGTAAGAAGAAAGCAATATTAGAGAAGATATCTAAGAGAGAAGGGCTGCCAGCTGTGTGCATGGAGTTTCCTAGAAGATCTCAAGGTGCATAATAGGTTGCAGCAGAACTGTGTTACTCTCTCAAGATATAATATAATCACAGTTCCCATGGACGTAACTTCCTCCCTGGAAGTGAACCACGTAAAATCTGTGTGTTGTGCGACTGTTTCATGTGATTGTGCTATACTTATTTGCTATCTGTTATTCGTTACATGAACGTTTCTTATCAGTTAAATGAATGCATGTATGCTACCCTTCAGTTTACAATAACATAGAAGGTTAAATGCAAGTTGAATCTGTTGAGTACTCTGTATATGAGTTTATCGGTACTTGATTCATGACAGTAGCAGCTACTATGTTAAGTGACTTCTGTATATTTAGTTCAGCATGTTGAGTGTGATTGATGTTAAGCATGTTAAATTGTAGAAGCTTGAGTGAGGTTGTTTGACACATTAATGAAGGTTAAATAAGCTATTATACCCAGAAAGGAAGCCTCTAGACCTTGATATTTCTTGAGTATATTGAGTCTTACTATAGGAAATATCACAGCGTAGAAAGGTGATATCACACCGTCGGAGGAGCTGCGGTGTGAGATATTGTAGGTTAAGATCCAAGAGTAAGAGAAAGTTTTCACATCGCCCTAGAAGTTGCGATGCGATAAGAGTGAGTCCCATAGCAGAGTCATCTAGGAAGAGAGAACAACCCATGCTGAGAGATTCAACTGGTTAAGTAGAGTCAAAGAACCCAGGATGCTACAAAACCTGGTTGAGGAAACTTGATTCTTCAGCCAACCCATTTAAGATCACTTCGGGTGAGACTTCAAGTCATTTTGTGGTCTATCGTCGAAAGGGCCAGTGAGCTAGGGGTTTTGTTGGTATAATAAAGTAAACCCAGGTCTGCACAGCTAAGCCAACAAATGGTTCTGTCGCCGATTTTGAACAAATTGAAGAGCTGATGTTCTGGTGGCATCCTACCAAAGAAGAACTTAACCAGTGGGTTGAGTCTAAGGAAAGAGAATTTGCTGCGAAAGAAAACAAGAGTCCTAGGCTTAGTATAGAGGACTAGTTACAGAAACATATTTTCACAGACCTGCATGAGATATTTTTTGCGACCTATGCAAATGAGTTGTACGATTGGTTGTCAAAGTTGAATGATAAACATGTATTCAAGAAGAAACGGAACATTGTTTGGACACTGGAGCTGATTCACACCGTGAAGAGAATAGATAATCCCACTTCACGGGAAGTAGACTTCTGGCTTACGAGTTTGCTGGAAGGTTTCATTACAAAGTTTGCAGTTGATCGAAGAAAGAGTTTTAATGAAGCAGAGAGGTACTTCTTCAAAGGATATCACGGTAAGTAATTGAACTCTTTAAATTTGTTCCTTAAGATGTTATTGTATGAAAAAGGAGTACTAGATATATTCTCAGATGAATAAGTTAAGTAATTGTAATGTCACAAGAGTTTGAGAGTGATTCTGAAGAAATCGGATGTACACATAGCAGTAAAAGATATAAAGTAGATTTCAGATCTTCCTTCTTTGAAGACAGTTCAGGCAGTACTAGAGAACAGAGTCAAAGTAATAGAGAAAGAACAGTAGGGGGTATCTCTTACCACCCTTATACCCCATAGAAACCAACCGGGACTCAGAATAATCCCGCAGGAACTCCATCTAGTAGTTCACACACAGTACATACTACCTTCATACCATCTACATTTACACCACCAAGTGGTAGTAATACAGCAAACCAGAATCCACCGCATAGAAACGGAATGGGGGATGACATGAAATTACCTACCTTCAGGGGTACAGGGGTAGAAGACCCAAAACAACATTGGTTCCTATGTGAAGCTATATGGACCATTAAACAGATCTAGAATGACAATACTAAGCTTTTCCAGTTGGCTACTACACTTAGAGAAAGAGCTTTAACATGGTATATGAAGTATACATCAGCGCAGATTAGAACACTCGTAGAGGTTAGGACCACAATGATTAATGAATTTAAGAAACCCAAGTCTGAGTCACAATGTATCACAGAACTTAAAGACATCAAATAGTTACCCACAGAGTCAGTATGGAATTTCGATCAGAAATTTAAAGCTCTTATAGACCAAGTTAGTTTTGAGTTTGTGCCAGAGCAGCATAAGGAATGGTTCATCGCAGCACTGCTCCCTCGTATTAGACTTCCACTAATGCAATAGAAACTCCATACACAGGATGAAGCATTGGAGATGGTAATGAAACTAGAGGCTTCAACTCTAGCTGATACTAGTACAGGTATGACAAATTTACAGAATCAGTTAGCCAATCTCACTTTACAGCTACATGAGATTAATAAAGGAAAAGAGGTTGAACAAGAATTATGGTGTACAAAGTGTAAAGGACATGGCCATACTAAAGATAACTGTCCAGTATTTGTTGAGTATCTAGAAAGTGGGGCTCCTAACCCTTTAGTACAGAATCAAGGGCCATGGTGTGAAATCTGTAGAACAAGACGACATAGACCACAGGAATTCCCTTTACTTCAGAAGTATGTACAAACTCCTAAGAATTTATACTGTAACTTCTGTAAGTTAGTAGGACATGATGAAAATAATTTCAGAGCTTATGATCTCATGATAGAGAGAAAACACGACTTCTACAGTGTCCAGTCAGAGACATCAGGACCAGCAGTAGGACCACAGCATGAACTGGCTCATGATGGCCATGGTGGAGGATTCAGAGGAAGAGGCCGTGGTGGAGGCTTTGGACGTGGCCATGTACCAATTGTTTGTTACAACTATGGAGCCATAGGACATTATGCTAGGGATTTTCAGAACCCTACTACAACATGTAAGTATTGCAAGTCTTATGATCATACTATAGAATAATGTCCTATATTGATAGCCAATATTAAGGATCCTAAGTCAACAGTAAACCAGAATATCTAGTTTATTGCTGCTGAGTAGAAAGAACCAGAACCAAGAGTCCATATTGTGACTCGCAGTGGTGCTTCTACTAGTAAGACATCACAAGATGTCGAAAAGAATACAGGGTAGAAGTGGGTACGTAAAGCAACTGATAAATCTACACCACTTGACCTGCAGAAGAACAAAGAAACATTTCAGCAAGCTAAAACTTTCTTTACTGACCCTACACCAACAGGATTGTAGATATTGCCTTGTAGGGTTGTACAACAGAAAAAAACTTGTGGCATTAGTCCTGTGCAGACATCACAGGCTACCACATCGGGAAGGTGCGAAGAGGATGAGTTGACAGGAAGTGTACAATCCTTCTTACGGAGAAGCTTGAAACTTGTAAGAAATGAGAAATCCATAGGAGAGCTTCAACGAATCATAGATCAGTATCAGCAGACTTCTTCCATGAGCAGTACGTAGCGTGCTGTTCATAATATTATGGGCCATACAAGAATAGGAAGAGAAATGAGACTCACAGCACAAATTGGAGATTTTGAAATGGATGAGGTAATCCTAGATTTAGGATCAGAGGTAAATGTTCTTACTAAATAGACATGGGAACAGATGGGTAGCCCTAAGTTATCTAGATCACCTATCCATCTGTGACTAGCCAATCAGTAGAGGGTATCGCCACTAGGTCGATTAGCACAAGTACCAGTTGATATTGATGGAGTTCACAGCTTTACAGATTTTGAAGTCATAGAAATTATTGGCAATAGCAGACCATATCCAGCTTTATTAGGTATTTATTGGGTAGTTGATAACATGGCTGTTATCGATTTGAAGAAAAGACAAATGACCTTTGAGGATAAACAGATTCAAGTCATCGCATTGTTGGATCCTTTCCAGGGTCCTTGATACATTGAACCTATCAAAGCAGAGGAAGAGGTGTGTAATATGGAGAGCTTCTATCAGATGACTGCTAACCAGAGTGATTATATCAACCCCACCGTAGAAGGAAATATTAGTTGGTGATGCGACATCTCATGCGCATCGGATTCGGATGTTGGTTTAGAAAATTGGTAGAATAGTCTTTATGAAGTTTCAGCTCACAGATGTACATTGATGACTAAGTCACTACGATGGATTGGCACAGAGGTTAAGGATATTCCGTCGTTTGATGGCTTAGCGGATGTCAAAGACTTTTTATAGAAGTTTGAGTAGCAAATCCCTCATGAGTAGAGGATGGCATCTATTGACCTTGCAGTAAGAGCCACACCTGCAAGATGGTGGCACGCACATAAATAAAATATCACATCATGGGATGATTTTAAGAGACTGATGGTGATCAGATTCTCTAATGACAAGGAGCGTTTCCAGCAGAAATATACAGGAGAAAGTGACCCAATGTCACATATAAATATTTGTGAAGAGAATTGGTTGGAAATTCCAGAGGATGAATGGGTTCACCTATTCATTCACACTTTAGCCACAGTCCCAAGGAATTGGTACACTGAGACAAAGTTGCGCAGAGGAACGATTACATGGCCAGTTATGATGGACAACTTTCTACTCACTTTCACTTTTGAATCTGAGTACCTAAGCATTGATAAAGCTCTAGAGATTATAAATACTAAGATATTTGATGACTGTACCCTACCAGTGTATGCTCATCCTGATTGGGCTATGTTGGTTCTCACTGGGTAGACCCAGGTTTACTTTACTATACCAACAAAACCCCTAGCTCACTGGCCCTTTCGGCGAGCGACCACAGAGTGGCCTTAAGTCTCACCCAAAGTGATCTTAAATGGGGTGGCTAAAGACTTAGGTGTATTCAAATGGGTTCTGTAGCATCCTATGGGCTCACGACTCTTCTTAGCCAGCGGGATATCTCTGTGGAAGCAATATCTTCTTCTAGCTGGCATTGATAGGCAGCAGACCATTATCGCATCGCATCTTCTCTAGAGATGTGCAGACTTACTCTTCTGCTGAGCTCCTTCCCTGCAATATCTCACACCATAGCTCCCTAGATGATGCGATATCACCTTTCTATTCTATAATGTGTCCTATAATTGGGCTCAATATGCGTAACAGCTCTCAAGGTCCTGTGACCTCCTTCTTGGGTCTACTAACTCTGTTGATCTTCACAAGTGAGTTAAATCACTTCACTTAGACCTATGCAGTTTAACACGCTAAAATAAACTATGCTGAACTCATGGAACTCATATACCGAAGTCACTTAACACTGTAACTGTCAAATTGTTATGAACTAAGCACTGATAACTCATATACAGGCTACTTGATACCCTCAACTTACGTCTAACCCTCTATGTGCTATAACTGAAGCATAACATACATACGTCCATCAACTGATAAGCAACATTCAAGTAACAGATAACAGATAACACATAAGTAAAGCACAAACGCATGAAATAGTCACACAACACACATATTTTACGTGGTTCACCTCCAGGGGGAAGCTATGTCCATGGGAACTGGTTTTTATATTATGTCTTGAGAGAGTAAACATAGTTCCACTGCAACCTGATATGCAGCCTTGAGATCTTCTAGGAAACTCCTCGCACACAACCAAGAGCCCTTTTCTCTTAGATCTCTTCTCTTATATTTCCTTCTCTTACAATATACTCTTCCTCTCTCTCTCTCTTTCTCTGAATCCCTGAGGATTGTTCAATCCCTGTGGATTGTTACATACATGCTCAAGGAGCCAGCTACTGGTTATAGTAAGATAATACAGGTGGATTAACAGGACCAGAGCTTGACTCTTACAATACTGAGACTCTAGAGACACTTGGCTAGCTAAATGACTCAGTGGCTACTCCACGTCTAACTGTCTAAGCAGCTACACAATTGTCTAACCTTTTACATTACAAAATACATGCTTATATAGGCGGCCCGAAGGTATCGCCATTACAAAACTGTGGGCCTTTCCCAACAGTAACCCAAAAACCCTAACTGTGATAGTCGGCGCATCTGTACTGTGGGCTGCTGCTTACCGTCACACCACAACTTTCTGCAGTCTTCCACACTTCATGGCGCTGATTGTGGGTATGGGCACCGCTTCCTACTATCCTTTGTCTTCAATACCTCAGCCCGTTGCTCCTTTTCCTTTATGAGGGTAGATGATCCCTCCTGTCTTCGCTGCTGCCTTAAGTGCAGTGGTTGAGCTCTCTCTTCTCGGTCGCTCAGGTATTGTCTTCTTTGAATTCCCTGTCCTAATGCAGTAGATTTTCCTATAGCTGCGGGACCCTGCTACAACAGTCCCCTAACACTTACTTGTGGCTCATCCCTAAGCCACTAACAGCTGGCTTCTCCTGCGGTATCTTCTCCTTGGCTTCCTACAAAGTCCTTGCAAATATCTCTCGAAGTCTTGTGACTTCGTTGTTCATAGCTTCGACACACTCTTGTGCCATTTCAAGCATAGCTTGACTAATGCTGGAGTCTTATGTATCATCCATTTCACTCTTACTTGTAGTGAACTCCTTAACCTTCTGCTCAACCACATCAACCAGCTCTGCAATTTGTTCCTGATATGGTTGAAGCAGGTTATTAAACTGTATCTCTTTTGCTCTTAACCACTGTGCTTCCTGTTGAAAACGATTCATCTCTGTCATCTTATTCATCCTTGTAAGATTTCCTAAGCTCTTGACTTCTTCTTTTATTGCTGTTGTGGCCTTCTCTATGTGCTGGATGCTCTGCTGCAATTCTAGTCTATCTGGGAGCTCGTCTAGCTCCGACCATGTCTTCGTCGCATCGGCTAGTAATGACTCTGCATCATCTATGTGACTCTTCATCTATGTTGAAGCAAGTCTAAAGGCATGTGCCCTTGCTTCCTTGTCTACCTCAGGTGTTCCCTATGGTCGAGCCTCAAGCTCAGCAATCTGCACTTTGTGGTCTTCCTCCATCTTAGTCACTGTCTCTTCTAGAGCCTTTTCTCTTTCTACAACTCTTCTTACCTTCTGCGTTAGAGGTGAGGAAAACTCAATGTTACACTGAGGTAACTCTAATGCGATGCTCTGCAGGAGCTGACTGAGATCCTTCTCTCTTTATTCATATGTTTTTAACTCTTCTACCTTTGTCTGAAGGCTTGTGGTGAGTTTTGCATTCTTCTATTTCAACTGGGTGTTCTATTTATAATTCACAAGCTCTATATCCCTAAGCTCTATGGCTAGCTGCTGCTGGATCATCTGTAATTGATCAATGGGGAACTCTATGAGATTAACCTCGACAGGTTGTCTAATCTGTATCTGTACATCAATCATTGAATTAGGGAATCGAATTCTCCCTGGCGGTATCAACACTGTATTGATGCGATCTGTTACAAGGATTTCCTCGCAGGAAATCGATTGTTTTGAGATTTCTCCTGCTCTCACCTTCATTGGCTAAGTCTTCACTATGGCAGTCTTCTCAGTGAATGCTTTCATCTCTATAAGTTGCTTGTCTACCATGCTCTGCAGTTTGTCTTGCGATGTATGCATCGGCTGAAATGAGTCCTTCATTTCCTCCTTCAATCTTGCTACGATTTGATCATAGTCATCGTCTGTCAGTGCGGTCTCTAAAGCTGGCTTTGAGGATTTTTCTTTTTTCTTCTTTGGTGCCTCTAGTGGCACCTCTTCTGCATCTTTCCTCTTTTGTGCCAATGGTGGCACTTCTGTTGTATCTTTTGTCTGGGACCCCACTTTGTCTTTTCCTTTGTTCGATGGGTCTGTCTGTGCGGTACCTGCTGGTAGTGTTGTGGTTTCTTCTAATGCTTTCTTCCATTCGTCATCAAAGTATTTGATGACATCTTATACATCCTGCACTGTCATCCTAAATGAACCATTTTCCCAGTTATCCATTTTAGACCTTTTTCGCCTTAGGTAGATTCTATGGCTGTCTGCCATGAAATCAAGCCGATTATCATACATATCCACAATCTCCGTAGTGATCCGTGGTGTCTTCTGGATTACTTTCTTCAATAGATTATAGTATTCATAGAATACTATCATATTGATATTTTTCATGGCTGGGCTGTCGCTCTCCCATAAGTTTACATAGTACGTGCCTCTGGGCTCGATTCTTCCTAGCTGTAAAAACTAGGTATGGGGTGGTTCTCTCCACCCAACGAATGCGCATAATATAAGCAGCCATGAAAAGTGGAAGGGGTAGTTCGGATCATCCTGTGCTGTCAAACAATCTTGAAGAAAAATATTTAATAATAATAAACACCAATTAAATTGTTCACCTTCCGCGACTTGTATGGCAAGGTGTATTACTGATCCTGTGACTTCCTTTGGCTGAACTTTCATTAACTGTCTGCTTGCAATTAGACTGGCTGTAAATCTGAGTATATCATCTGCTATTGCTACGAGATCATAAGCCTGACCTCCTCTCTGTAGCTTATACTTGGTAACTAGGGTTACTGGTAGCTTGGAATATTTGGTTTTTCCTGATATACGTGTCTTAGGGTCCTTACTAGTCTTGGAAATCCCGGTGATGCAGTGTATCAGGTCGACGTTCAGATCAACCTTATTACCTAGCTAGATTTAACCTACATGTACACAAGAAAGTAGCACATGCACCATGGCATTAACCTCTGCACCTCATCCAAAATGTGGTATTCTCAACAAATTGAGCAAGCCCGACCGCTCAAGAATCTAAACATGTTCCATAGGAACAAATTCATCTGCACTGGTCCTCGAGTTCCTTTGAACTGTAAGATACTAATCTGGGCAAAACTGAGGATATGTCTTACTGTCTCCAAGTTTATAGTCTATAAATTTGAGATTAGGGGCATATCCTAATAGATCTCCATCTTCCTTTACATGAGAATCAATAGGCGGTATGGGAACAGGAAACTCAGCACCCTTGGGAATGTTTACATCTGGTGCATTTTCAACTCGTGGCATGATGTATTATGTTGCCATATGAACTTCTTCCTCTGGCTCTGGGATGGATTCTTCTACTATCTGAGCTTGACTCCTCATCCTTGGTGGATTTCTGACTGTGATGTACCTAATTTCACAAAATTGGACGGCATCGTCATAGCAGATGCAAGGCCACCACGCTGGAATATTTGCACAATGTCCTCTAAAGACTCCATCTCAAACAGAAACCACTCGGTGCAATAATCTGGACAGGCAATGGCTGCGAAATTGGGGAAAACTAGCACTCTGTAACTGAAGTATCTCTGCATAGGACAACTCTCCAAATTGCTCTGTAAATCTCAGAAATCGCAAAGGTAACCCTTATGTATGAATGATCTCTGAATTTATAACAAAAGCGATAATATCTAAAGCAACGGTCATCCAGGCTAGACCCGTCAGCGGTATTAATTGCATGGACAAGACAATACCCATCGTTTTGATCCTCATTAATTGCTGAAATCTAATCAAATTTCCCTCGAAACTTGTGTATAGGCGCCGGTATCGACCAAGATTTAGCAAATCTGGAAAAATCATTATACTGTTGCCAAATCTAGGGTAACTTATACCGGTCATTTCTGGAATAACTACCTGTCAGAAGGTGAAGTGACTGGCCCTCTGTCTCTTTTCAAACTTGTCTACGTGGCACGGGGAGCATCGCATTGCTGCGATGTCACACCGCATCGTTCTGAACCAACCTGCTAGCATAAAACTCCGCAACGTTCAAAACTTGCACAACATAACCTCTTTTTTTTCCTTTTTCTTTTTTTAAAAACCCTCACCTCCGCAAGCATCCTGTGACTTGCGCAAAATAAACTTTCCTTATGTGATTCCTTATACTTAGAATACTTATAACTCTTTACCTGTCGGTGTAGACTAATTACCAGTGTGATGCCTCCTTTCAACTACACTGGGCATATGCACTCCTTTAAAATCTCTGAGTTAGGGCTGGGAGGTGGAGTGTCTATCACTATAAAACTTAAGTCTACTTCCATTAATCAAAGTGGGAAGAAGCTCCCTGTTCAGTTTGCTGAGCTGAACGGCACCTCCTTCTGTAACATACTGAATCTGATATGGCCCCAACCAAGGCATCTTGAACTTCCCTAGAAACTTAAAAAACTTACTTACATATAGGTTTGGAAATTTAACCTAGTGATAGATTAATTTTACTCACAACAATTAACAATTGATCATGCAAAATCACTCACAAAAGAGGCTGAAATTGGAGCTGAACACTAAACTGTATTAAATCAGTGTACAATAGCCAACCCTATAACATAATATGTTTCTAAATAAATAACATACATCAGGGATTCAAATGCATGAGGAGCAATTCAAATCTAGCATAAAGCAGGCTTACTAAAATTAAGCAAATCCCCCATAGGTGCAAAAAGCTGATCCCAAATATGTCATGGAGCTCACGGATTGGAAAAATGGATTAGGCAAGCTAAAGAGTGGTGGAATGGAAGCTCATACATTCTTTTGCAAGGAGAAAAGAGTGGAGGATGAAGAGGACAAAAAACTAGTTCACCTCACCTATTCTAGCTTTTCCATTTGCCTTAAAACACTGAAAAAGGAGGGAATAAAGCAGAAAAAGAAGAAGGGCACCTCGGAGGCAAGGAATAAAGTATATTTGAATCCTTGGGATTTCCCATGTGCTACATGAGTCAAATAAGGCAAGTTTGACCACTATGGATAGGTAAAAGACAACTTGCACAAGGTGGGACACATGTACTAGGCTAATAAGACAAAAATAATTAAATTAATGTCTAAGTAGGTAAACTATGGGTTGATTATTCTAACAACCCCCCTTAAGCCTAACTTATGAGTAATATATCATAAAATTATAGGGCCTAGAAAAAAGGCTTAGTCACCCTTTACATACTGCATGTCCATTTAAACAAGGAAAGAGGCAAAACCAACTTGGGAAAATCCTCCCTTAAACATGGACTGTAAACAAAATTTGGAAATCTTTTCTTCACTCATGCTTCACAGCATGATTAGCAATACCTAGCAGTGATTTGATATTTCTAAAGGTCTTCTCACAAAATTCTTTGGTGAAGATATCAGCTTCTTGTTCTGAAGATGAACATAAGAGTAGGTGAATGGTGCCATCATGCACAAGTTCTCTGATGTAGTGCATATGTATCTTAATGTGTCTGGTTCTCTTCTTCTGAACTGGATCTTTGTAGATTCAAATGGTACTTTGGTTATCACAGTAGATTTTAGTTGAGTACTCTGGTTCAAAGCCACACTCTCCAAGTAAACCCTGCAACCATAAACATTGAGTTGCTGCATTAACAACTCCTCTGTACTCTGCTTCTGTAGATGAGAGTGCAATGGCACTCTGTTTCTTTCTTGACCAGCTGATTGGCCCTTTTGCAAGCATGAGCACATACCCTAATGTGGAATTTCTGTCTGTGCTATCACCTGCCCAATCACTCTCAGTAAATCCAATCAAATCAAGATCAGATTTTGCTTTATAGAAGATCCCATGTGTCCTTGTTCCCTGAACAAAGTTAAGGATCCTTTTGGCTGCTTTCCAATGGATCTCATGAGGCTGATCCATGTGTCTATAAGCCACACTTACTGTATAAAAAATATCAGGTCTAGTATGTGTCAGATACAACAAACATCCAATCAATTTCCTATACAGTGTATTGTTTACCATTGGTGAAGAATCAGCTTCTTCCAGCTTCACTCCTGAAAGGAAAGGAGTTTTGCTTGCTTTGCAATCCTTCATTTTGAATTTGTTCAACAAGTCCAAGGCATATTTGGACTGGTGCACCTTTATTCCATCTTTGTTTTGAGCAATCTCAAGCCCCAAAAATTGACTTAAGAGCCCCAAATCTGTCATGGAGAAGGCTTGGTTCATAGCTCCTTTTAAGGAAGCAATCTCATCCTTTGAGCTTCCTGCAATGAGGAGGTCATCAACATATAACACAATTATCATTAATGAACCATTAACTAACTTCAAATAGACATTTGGATCTGATTTGCACTGAACAAAATTCAGTGATAGCAAGAAGCTATCGATCTTGGCATACCAAGCCCTGGGGGCTTGCTTTAGCCCATACAATGACTTTCTCAACCTGCACACAAGAGAAGGGTTAGTAGAAAAAACTTGAGGCTACTGCATATATATCTCTTCAATGAGATCTCCATTCAGGAAGGCACATTTTACATCCATGTGATGTACCTCCCATTTCCTTGAGGCTGCAATCTCTAAGGCTAGCCTGATGGAATCCATCTTTGCCACTAGGGAAAAGGTCTCATTGTAATCTATGCCATGAACCTGTGAGTAGCTCTTGGCTACCAATCTGGCCTTGTACTTCAGTGGTGAACCATCAGCAGAAAATTTGGTCTTATAGACCCACTTACACTGGACTAACTTTCTCCCTGGGGAAAGATCCACTAGCTCCCATGTGTTGCTCTTCTGGACTGAGCTGAACTCCTCCTTCATGGTTGTTTACCATCTTGGATCTCCTTCTACTTCTTCATATGTTTTAGGATCAGAATCCACCATCAAATATCTTTTTTCAGCAAACATAGGATCCTTCATGCATAGACCACTCTCAAACTGAGATCTAGTCCTCCTTGGGTCATTAGGATCCCCAGCTAGCTCACCTGCTGCATGTAGTGTCTTGGCTGCCCATTTTAGCCTTGTAGGGCTGTTAGGGTCTACAAAAAACTCATCTCCATAATAAAAATCAAAATCAGCATGTTCAACAAACTCTTTACTTACTTCTTGAGGTTCAGGTGGAGAAGAGGCTTCTCCAACTTCCACTGCTGCAAGGGGTTCTTCTTCAAACTGAACACACATTTCGATGAAGGATTTGTTTGTGATCAAATTTATCAGTTTGTACCATTTTGAATATTCAGAGTATCCAACAAAAAGACACTCTTGGCTTTGGGGATGCAAATCCTTCCTCTTCTCTGTTGGTATTCTAGCCCAAGCCTTTGAGCCAAAAATCCTGAAATGGGTCATATCTGGCTTGTGCCCACTCCATCCTTCGAAGGGATTCATGCCATCAAGATATTTATGAGGCACCCTATTCTGAATATAGGCTGCATAGTTGATATCTTCAGCCCAATACTTTGGTGGAAAAGTTTTGTCCTCCATCATGCATCTTGCCATCTCCTTCAGTGATATGTTCTTCCTCTCAGCAACACCATTTTGCTATGGTGTGTAAGGGATAGAATGCTGCATCTGAATACCTGCATCTACACAATAATTAATAAACTTAGACTTTACATACTCACCACCATTGTCATATCTGAGGGCCTTGAGTTTCCTTCCAGACTGGTTCTCAACCAAAGCCTTAAAGACTTTGAATAGGCCAAAAACTTCAGACTTGTGTTTCAGGAAGTGAACCCAGCAATACCTGGAAAAGTCATTAATGAAATTCAATGCATATTTGGCTTGACTCATGGACATATGAGGGAATGGTCCAGCAACATCACTGTGGATCAGCTCAAGGGGTGCAGAGGTTCTCTCATGACTAGCTCTCTCAAATTTATGCTCTGGGTGTTTTCCTAGGATACAACCTTGGCAGACTCCTTTGGAAAATTTTATCTTGGGCAACCCTATGACCATCTCTTTTTCACTAAGATCAGAAATATTCTTGTAATTTAGGTGGCCAAATATTTCATGCCAAAGATTGCTTGCCTCATTAGTATGAATCAGAAGAGCAGAGGGGTTTGAGTAGGGTAGGAAGTGTGAGAACATGTATACCTTTTGAGCATGATTTGCAACTCCTTTTGCAATGACTCTACCACTTGAGATCTCTGTGATCTCAACTTCATCAGGGGAGAATATGAATTTATTAGGAGACCCAATGTGGGTCATCTGGTACACTGACAAGAGGTTGGAGGCAAGACCAGGCACATACAAGACATTGTTGAACTGACCATGATCAAGATCAATCCTCCCTTTTCCCAAACTTTCAGTGAGAGAGTCATCTCCCAGTACTATAGGTGGTCCTTTCAACATATCAAGTGAGGAGAAGGCCTCCTTTGTCGAAACCATGTGTCTTGAAGCTCCAGAATCAATGATAAAACTGGGTGAGCTTGATGTGCCAGCAACCAATGCATGAACTCTCTCTCTGTCATCTAAACTTGATCCTCCTTCTCTCTTCTTTGAGCTTTCTTGAAGGGAGATGCCATTCTTCTCCAAGAGTTGGGTCAGAATGTCTATTTTCTTCTTCATACAAGAGCTTTCAGTGTGATTTCCCTTATTGCAGTATGCGCACTTGTTCATTTCACCTTTGTTTTTCTTCTTCTGGTAGTTCTTCTTGGAACCTTGTGGCTCCTTCGGAGACTGTTTCTTGTCTCTATTTTGCTCAGGTGGATTTTTAGCTTTCTTTTTTCCTTTTGAATCCACCTTAGAATCTCCAGCAATCAAAACTTGATCTTTGGATGGTTTGATGGTGCCCATCATCACCAGCTTGTCATGTTCTTGTGTGAGAGATTCCCTGAAATCTGCAAGGCTAGGCATCTTCCAGGTTCGAGATATCAGTTTTGTGGCATAGAAGGTCGAAACAAACACTGAATAGTCAGGTCCTAGCTTTGAGAGGATGGAAAGGATGAGCTGATCATATTTCTTTTCAATCCCACACTGTTTCAGCTGCAAAACTAGTGCTTTGAACTTTGAGAAATATAGCTGCAGGGATTCAAATCTATTTGGACTTAGAGAAATCAGCTCATTTTCAATTTTATGTCCCCTCATCTCATCTGTCTTTCCAAAAAGATCAAAAATATTCTCCCATACTTCATTTGGTGATTTCAATCCATCAAGATGGAAAAGGAGGTCTCTGGAAATACTCAGACATAGGAGACCATAGGCCTCATCCTTCCTGTTGTGCCATTTAATCTTCTCTGCAGCTGCATTGGGCTCTGATTCTATTTCCATAGTCACCCTATAGAGTCCTTTCACTCTCAACAGTATTTCCATCTCTGATTTCCATTCAAATAAATTGAAGGGAGTCAGGATAGTTTTCTGTGATTGATCCATAGCTTAGAAAATCTGTCCCGGCTGTCAGTAGAAGGCTCCCAGTCACTGATGTCGAACCTGCAAAAAAAAATTGAAGGAGAGAAATTGATCTACAATGGCTCTAATACCATGTGTAAATTGAACCCAATGATAGATTAATTTTACTCACAACAATTAACAATTGATCATGCAAAATCACTCACAAAAGAGGCTGAAATTGGAGTTGTACACTAAAATGTATTAACTCAGTGTACAATAGACAAACCTGTAACATAATAGGTTGTTAAATAAATAACATACATTAGGGATTCAAATGCATGAGGAGCAATTCGAATCTAGCATAAATAAGGCTTACTAAAATTAAGCAAATCCCCCATAAGTGTAAAAAGATGATCCCAAATCTATCATGGAGCTCACGAATTGGAAAAATGGCTTAGGAAAGCTAAAGAGTGGTGGAATGGAATATCATACATGCTTTTGCAGGGATAAAAGAGTGGAGGATGAAGAGGACAAAAAACTAGTTCACCTCACCTAGTCTAGCTTTTCCATTTTCCTTAAAACACTAAAAAAGAACGGAATAAAGAAAAAAAAGTAGAAGGGCACCTAGGAGGCCAGGAATAAAGTAGATTTGATTCCTTGGGATTTCCCATGTGCTACATAATTCAAATAAGGCAAGTTTTACCACTATGGATAGTAAAAGACAACTTGCACAAGGTGGGACACATGAACTAGGCTAATAAGACAAAAATAATTAAATTAATGTCTAAGCGGGTAAAATATGGGTTGATTATTATAACAATAGGAGAACTAGGTCTCCTATCTGAAAAATATTGCTCTTGATGTGCCTGTCATGCCAAGCTTTTTCTCGTGCCTTCTGCACTTTCTGATGAAATCCTGCGATGAACCTGTCTTCTTCTAAGGTAAGTAGTTGCACTAGTATTTCATTCATCATATATGTATCAGCTATATCGGTAATTTGAGCAACTCTTAAACTGGGAATAATATATTCCATAGGAATAATAGCTTCTTGTCCATACACCAAGCTGAAAGGTGTGTGTCCTGTGAGTTTCTTGCATGTAGTCCTATAAGCCCATAATACAGCATTAATCCTGAGGTCCCAATCATTTCTTTGGATGTCATAGATCTTAGTAAGAACATTTTCTAGAATCTTGTTAAAGGCATCCACCGTACCATTATCTTGAGGATGGTAGGGAGTGCTCTTATGGTGTTGGATCTGAAATTCCTCCATCAAGGCCTCAATAGTGCGGTTCAAAAAATGTGTGCCTTGATCACTCATCAAGATTACTAGACATCCAAATATGCTTATGATGTTTTCAAAGATTAATTGTGCAGCTGTAGTAGCATCACAATTCCTTACTGCTTTTGCCTCTACCCACCTGGTGAGGTATTCTATTCCTGTGATGATGTATCTCACACCAGTTTGTTTCCCTGGTGGGTTGATAGGACCCATGAAATCTATAGCCCACTTGTCAAATGCCCACAGCATAATCTGTGGTCGCAACAACATTTCATCTCTCCGCGAAGGTTTTCCTACCCTCTGGCAAATATCACAGCATATGCAAAACTCCTTAGTGTCTTTATGCAAAGTAGTCCACCATAACCCTGCAGTAATGATTTTCTGAGCAGTTGTCTTTCCTGCGAAATGACCTCCTGCGGTACTTGAGTGTGCTTCTCTCATAATGGTCTCTTTCTCATGCGGCATCACGCATCTGCGCAGGACTTCATCTAGACCTAACTTATATAGATTTCCTATGATCAAAGTGAAGTCTGCTGCTCTCACAACTAGCTATTTATTTTGTTGCTTAGTAAAGTCAACTGGTGCCCACCCTGTAGTGAGAAAGTAAATAATATCCTCATAGTACTCATCTACGATCTGAATAGAAAATAATTGCGCATCTGGCAGATTATCCTCTAAATTACTTGGTTCTTCTCCTGAATCTATTCACGATAGATGACCAGGTCCAGCATTTAATCTTCCTAGTTTTACAATAATTTCAAAATCATACTCTTGAAATAAGAGTAACCATCTACAGATCCTTCCTCCTAATACTGGTTTATTGACCAAATACTTTAAAGCATAATGGTCAGTAAACATCTTGAATGGGGCACCCAACAGGTAGTGCCTGAACTTCTGTAGAGCATACACCATAGCTAATCCTTCTCTTTCTGTAGTGGTGTAGTTATTTTTCGTGGTAGATAGCTTTCTACTTGAGTACGCGATAGGGTGATCGATACCCCCTTCTCCTGGTTGTGTTAAGACAATCCCCAGTACGATGCCAGATGCATCCACATGGACATGAAATGGCTTGTTCCAATATGGGAATACTAATATGGGTGCTGTAACCATCTTCTCTTTAAGTGTGTCTAAACTTTGCTGGCATTCCTCATTCCATAGGAATTTCATGTCTTTCTTTAACAGCTTTTCCATAGGTGCTGTGATTTTTGCATAACCTTTGATGAATTTTCTATAGTACCCGGTATGACCGAGAACTGTTCTCAATTGCTTGACTGATTTGGGTGCTGGGAGATGTATAATGATGGCAATATTTGCAGGATCTACCATCAAGCCTTGTCTAAAAACAATATGACCCAACAAAATACCAAATGGCGCACAGAATATACATTTATTCAAGTTAAGAGAAATCTGATATTGCCTACATTTCTCTAACATGAGCCTTAAATATCCTATATGCTTGTCGATTAATCCAAATACAGTCCAATCATCAAAATAGACTTCTAAGAATTTATGGATGTATTCCTTAAATACAGCAACTACTACTCTAGAAAAGATAGCTGGTGCATTTTTAAGACCAAAGGGCATTATCATATACTGGAATGAACCCCATTCTGTCGCAAAGGTGGTATTATGTTGATCCTCTAAATGGATTCTGATCTGGTGATAGCCTGAAAATCCATCAGTGAAGGAGTAGACCTCCTGTCCTCCCACATTGTCTAATACTTCATTAGTAAAAGGTGTCGAAAATGGGTCATGAAGTGATGCGTCGTTGAGATTGCGCAAGTCGACACAAATCTTGATTTCTCCTTTGGTTTTATTTTCCTACACGACCATGGGACTAACCCATTCACTCTCTTCTACAGGTTCAATGATGCCTGCTTCCAGCATCTTATCGATCTCATCCTTAACTTTTTATTTATAGAGGTGATTCAATCTGTATGGACGCTGCTTAACTGGCCTAGCATCCTCTTTCAATGGTATGCACATGACTCCCAAATCTCCTACTAATCCCTTCATCTTTGTGAACTTAGTGGGAAATAGGTCCTGATAGTCATGTAAGAGATCTCCGATGTGTCCTACAGTTTCATCATCCCAATAGTCTCCAATAGAGGCAAACTTTGGTTCTGTTTCTGTGCCAATATTGATCTTTTTAATCTTGATAGGGTATGTGATAGCTGGAATCTCGAGTTTTGGTCCATCAACATCGCGAGTCCCTTCTGACTCGGGAATGTTGACACTGCGAGGATTCTCGTCCTCATCATCTGGCTCTGCTGTGAAGTTGTAACACTCAAGCGCATCTTCTAACTGGATAGCCCAATCAGACTGAATAGACACTGATTGGGTACAGTCATCAAATATCTTGGTTTTTATAACACCTAGGGCCTGATCAATGCTTGGTCACTCAGATTCAAAAGTGAAAGTGAGTAGAAAGTTATCTATCATAAGTGGCCATGTGATGGTTCCTTTGCGCAATTCTGTCTCCGTGAACCAATTCCTTGGCACTGTGTCTAAAGTGTGAATGAATAGGTGAACCCATTCATCCCCTGGAATTGCTAACCAACTCTATTCGCAAATCTGAATATGTGACCTGGGGTCACTCTCTCCTGTGTATTTCTACTGTAAAGGATCCTTATCATTAGAAAATCTGATCGCCATCAGTCTCTTAAGATCATCCCATGATGCGATATGTTCTTTATGTGCGTGCCACCATCTTGCAGGTGTGGCTATTACTGCAAGGTCCATAGTTGTCATCCTCTGCTCTTGAGGAATTTCTTGTTCAAACTACTGTAAAAATTCATTGACATCCACTAGGCCATGAAACAATGGAATGCTAATACTCTCGGTGCCAATCCGATGTAGTGACTTAGTCATAAATACACATCTGCGAGCTGAGACTTCGTAAAGTCTATTCTGCCAATTTTCTAAACCAACCTTCGAATCTGATGCACATGAGCTATCGCATCACCAACTGATATTTCCTTCTGTGGTAGGGTTGATGTAATCACTCTGATTAGCAGTCATCTGATAAAGGATTTACATGTTACGTGCCTCCTCCTCTACTCGAATAGGTTCAATATAGAGAGGACCCTGAAAAGGATCCAATGGTGCGATGACCCAGATCTGTGTATCCTCAAAGGTCATTTGTCTTTTCTTTAAGTTGATAACGGCCATGTTATCAATTGCCCAATCAATACCTAGTAAATCTAGATATGGTCTATTGTTGCCAATGATTTCTATAACTTCAAAGTAGGAAAAGCTGCGAACTCCGTCAATATCAAATGGCACCTGCGGTAATCGACCCAGTGGTGATACCCGCTGCTGATTGGCTAAACACAGATGGATAGGTGATCTGGATAACTTAGGGCTACCCATCTATTCCCATGTCTGCTTAGTCAAAACATTTACCTCTGATCCTAAATATAGGCTTACCTCGTCCATTTCAAATTCTACAATTTGTGCTGTGAGTCTCATCTCTCTTTCTGTTCTTGTATGTCCCATAATATTATGAACAGTACGCTGCACACTGTTCACATAAGAATATGGCTGACACTGATCTATGATGCACTGAAGCTCTCTGATAGCTTTCTCATTTCTAACGAGTTTCAAGCAACTCCGTAGGAAAGATTGTACACTTCCTGTCAACTCGTCCTCTTCGCACCTTCTTGATGTGGTAGCCTACAATATCTGCACAGGACTAATGCCACAAGGTGTTTGTTGTGGTATGTCCCTACAAGGTAGTACCTACGATCCCGATGCGGTAGGTTCAGTCAAGAAAGTTTTTTCTTGCTGAAACGTTTCTTTGTTCTTTTACAGGTCGAGTGGTGTTGATTTATTAGTTTCTTTGCACACCCACTCTAGACATATGTTCTTTGCATCCTCCTACAATGTGCTACTAGTAGAAGCACTGCTGCGAGTCACAATATGGACTCTTGGTTCTGGCTCTTTTTTCTCAGCAGCAATAAGCTGAATGTTTTGGTTTACTGTTGGCTTAGGGTCCCTAATCTTGGCTATCAAGATCGGACACTCTTCTATAATATGCTCATAGGACTTGCAATACTTACTTGTCGTACTAGGGTTCTGATAGTCTCTAGAATAATGTCCTACAATTCCACAATTGTAACAAGTAATAGGTCCATGGCCATGGCCAAATCCTTCTCCATGGCCAAATCCTCCTCCACGGCCTCATCCTCTGAATCCTCCTCCACGACCAACATGAGCTTCTTCATGCTGTGGTCCTGTTGCTGGACCTGGTGTTTCCAACTGGACTCTGTATACATCATGTTTTCCTTCTATCATAAGATCATAAGCTCAGCAATTATGTTCATCATGACCTACTGACTTACAGAAGTTACAATATAAGTTCTTAGGGGTTTGTACATACTTCTGAAGTAAAGGGCATTCCGGTGGTCGATGTCCTCTTGTTCTGCAGAGTTCACACCACGGCCCTTGAGTTTGTAATAAGGGGTTAGGAGCCCCAATTGCTAAATACTCTACAAATACTGGACAATTATCCTTAGTATGGCCCTGTCCTTTACACTTTATACACCATAGTTCTTGTGCAATCTCTTTTCCTTTCTTAATCTCATGCACCTGTAACATGAGATTGGCTAACTGGTTTTGCAGCTTTGTCATTCCTGTACTGGTCTCAGCTAGAGGCAAAGCCTCTAGTTTCATTTCCATCTCCAATGCTTCATCCTGCGTACAGAGTCTCTGTTGCATTAATGGAAGTCTGATGTGAGGAAGCAGTGCTGCGATGAACCATTCGTTATGCTGCTCTGGCGCAAACTCAAAGCTAACCTGGTCTATAAGAGATTTGAATTTCTGATCAAAGTCCCATACTGACTCTGTAGGTAATTGTTTAATGTCTTTAAGCTTTGTGATACACTGTGACTCAGACTTAGGTTTCTTAAATTTATTAATCATTGCGGTCTTGACCTGTGCAAGCGTTCTGGATGGCGCTGTTGTATACTTCATATACCATGTTAAAGCTCTGTCTCTAAGTGTAGTGACCAATTGGACAATTTGAATATTATTATCCTGGATTCCTTTAATGGTCCATATGGCTTCACATAGGAACCAATGTTGTTCCGGGTCTTCTGCCCCTGTACCCTTGAAGGTAGGTAACTTCATGTCATCCCCCATTCTGTTTCTACGTGTTGGATGCTGATTTGTTGTATTACTACCACTAGGCGGTGTAGGTGTAGGTGATGTAGCGGTAGTATGTACTGTATGTGAAATACTAGATGTAGTTCCTACGGGATTACTCTAAGTCCCAGTTGTTTTCTGTGGGGTATAAGGGTGGTAAGGGATACCTCCTATTGGTCTCTCTATATTACTGTGACTCTTTTCTCTAGTGCTGTCTGAACTATTTTCAAAGAGAGAAGATATGAAATCTACTTTATATTTCTTACCACTACATGTACATCCAATTTCATCAAAATCACTCTCAAACTCTTGTGACTAGCTTATTCATCTAAGGATAAATCCATTACTCCTTTTTCATGCAATAACATCTTAATGAACAAGTTTAAAGAGCTTAGGTACTTACAACGATATCATTTGAAGAAGTACATCTCTGCTTCGCTGAAACTCTTTCTTTGATCGACTGCAAACTCTGTAATGAAGCCTTCCAGCAAACTCGTAAGCCAGAAGTCTACTGTCCATGAAATAGGATTATCAACGCTCTTCACAGTCTGGATCAGCTATGGCGTCCGGACTATGTTTCTTTTCTTCTTGAATATGTTCTTATCAATCAACTTTGATAACTAGTTGTACAGCTCATTTCCATAGGTCGTAAAAAATATCTCATGCAGATCTGTGAGGATATGTTTTTGTAACCAGTTCTCTGTACTCAGTCTAGGACTCTTGTTTTATGTCGCAGTGAATTCTTTTTCCTTAGAACCAACCCACTGGTTGAGTTCTTCTTTAGTAGGATGCCATCAGAACATTAGCTCATCAATGTTTTCAAAGCCAGCAACGGAACCATTTGTTGGTTCTGACTGGGCAGACCGAGGTTTACTTTACTGTACCAACAAAACCCCTAGCTCACTGGCCCTTTCAGCAACAAACTGCAGAGCGACCTGAATTCTCACCCGAAGTGATCTTAAATGGGGTGGCTGAAGACTCAGGTGTCTTCAACTGGGTTCTGTAGCATCCTATGGTCTCGTGACTCTTCTTAGCCAGTGGGATTTCTCTGCAGAAGTGATCTCTCCTTCTAGCTGGCACAGATAGGGAGCAGACCCTTATCGCATCGCATCTTCTCTAGCGATGCACAGACTTACTCTTCTGTTGAGCTCCTTCCCTATGATATCTCACACCGCAGCTCCCTAGATGATGCGATATCACATTTCTATTCTATAATGTGTCCTATAATGAGGCTCAATATGCGTAACAGCTCTCAAGGTCCTGCGACCTCCTTCCTGGGTCTACTAACTCTGTTGACCTTCACAAGTGAGTTAAACCACTTCACTTAGACCTCTGTAGTTTAACACGCTAACATCAACTACACTGAACTCATGGAACTCATATATGGGAGTCACTTAACATTGTAATTTTCAAACTGTTATGAACTAAGCACTGATAACTCATATACAGGCTACTTGATACCATCAACTTACGTCTAACCCTCTATGTGCTATAACTGAAGCATAACATACATACATCCATCAACTGATAAGCAACATTCAAGTAACAGATAACAGATAACACATAAGTAAAGCACAAATGCATGAAATAGTCGCACAACATAAGGATTTTACATGGTTCACCTTCATTGGGGAAGCTACGTCCACGGGAACTGGTTTTTATATTATATCTTGAGAGAGTAAACACAGTTCCACTGCAACCTGATATGCAGCCTTGACATCTTTTTGGGAAACTCCTCGCACACAACCGGGAGCCCTTCTCTCTGAGATCTCTTCTCTTATATTGCCTTCTCTTACAATATACTCTTCCTCTCTCTCTCTCTTTCTCTCAATCCCTGCAGATTGTTACATACATGATCAAGGAGCCAGCTACTGGTTACAGTAAGATAATAAAGGTGGATTAACAGGACTAGAGCTTGACTCTTACAATACTGAGACTCTAGAGACACTTGGCTAGCTAAATGACTCAGTGGCTACTCCACTTCTAATTGTCTAAGCAGCTACCCAATTGTCTAACCTTTTACATTACAAAATACATGCTTATATAGGCAGCCCAAAGGTCTCGCCATTACAAAATTGTGGGCCTTTCCCAACAGTAACCCAAAAAACCTAACTATGACAGTCGGTGCATATGTACTGTGGGCTGCTGCTTACTGTCACACCACAGCTTTCTACAGTATTCCATGCTTCCCAGCACTGATCGTGGGTATGGGAGCTGCTTCCTACTATCCTTTGTCTTCAATTCCTCGACCCGTTGCTCCTTTTCCTTTATGAGGGTAGCTGAGCCCTCCTGTCTTCTCCACTACCTTAAGTGCAGTGGTTGAGCTCTCTCTTCTCGGCCGCTCAGGTACTATCTTCTTTGACTTCCCTGTCCCACTGTAGCAGCTTTTCCTATAACTGCGGGACCCTGCTCCAACAGGCTATCCAGTTAGAACATGCGCTAGAGTGTTACAACTTTGCAGAAGAGCTAGGTGATGAGGATGAGAATCCTCGCAGTATCAACATTCTAGAGTCAGAAGGGACTCACGAAGTTGAAGGACCAAAGCTAGAGATTCCAGCTGTCACAAAGCCTATTAAGATTAAAAATATCAATATTGGCATAGAAACAGAACCAAATTTTGCCTCTATTGGAGACTATTGGGATGATGAAATGGTAGGACACATCACAAATTTGTTACATGACTATCAGGACTTATTTCCCACTAAGTTTATAGAAATGAAGGGAATAGTAGGAGATTTGGGAGTCATGAGGATACATTTGAAAGAGGATGCTAGGCCGGTTAAGCAGTGTCCATACAGATTAAATCCTCATTATAAAGAAAAAGTTAAGGATGAGATTGATAAGTGTTGCTGCCGCAACTGTTCTCCCTAAATTTACTTTATTTAAATTCTGGGCCCCTCCTCATCGTTTTTGCTTGGTTTGGTCGTGAAACTCTTGAGCCTCTCATGTGTTTTTCTTTTATTTTTACTTTGAAAGTGGATGTCAGCTAGTTTATTTATGCCTTGTTTAGTTTCAGATTGAGTCGTGGATGTCTGGTTTTCTGGTCGAAGAAAAGGAAAATTTTTGTTTCTCAGAGTTGCCTTTTCGAAGAAAGAATGAACCCAGCTGTGCCTGATCCTTAAAACTGTTTGAATATTTGATTGTTTCTTGCGATCAGGCCTCTTGTTAATTTTAGATCGGAAGCCGTTAGTCTTCTGTTCCAATGTCATTGCGGCCCTCAGGCCATTCTAGCGTCTGACTCTCTGGATCTTACCGACGTCTGATTCATATTTAACCTTAAGTCGCTTGCCCGTAGCCCTGACTCGTCTGCCGTTGCGGCTGGGAGATCCTCTGAGCTTCCGATTCTAATGTCTACCGACATCCGACTTATCCTCCTCCTGCCCTTGTCGCTTGTCTCCAACCTTTGTCTCGTCCGCCGTTTCGACTGGGAGATCCTTTCAACTTCCGATGTAGCATCCTTCTGACGTCCAATTAATGATGTTTCCCACCTGTGGAGTGGTCTACCCGTCCGACATAAGTATTGTTGAGCCACCAGTAAGTTTCCCGCCATGGTCGAGGTAGTGGTATCGGCGCCTGGTGATTTCCTTACGGGCTGGTTGTTTCATGAGTAGATCTGACTATTTTGTTTTATAACGTAACCCTAGTGGATGATGCTTGTCGATCGATTACAGGTGAGCGTGGAGGAGTGATCAAAATTCCACGGCATGGAGAAATACGGACTGTTTAACAGCAAACGTGGAGTTTTGAAAGGCCTGGCAGTTACCCAACCAATCATGAATGTGCGTTGAAAGATGGGGGATCAGGAACGTTTTGGCAACTGGAAAGACACACATTTAGGGGAAGCCCGAAGGGTCGCAAATGGTAGTTTAAATATCTGAAAGTAGGAATGAGACGGGGCTTTTTCCTTGGGAAATTTTGTAAACCATCTATTATAAGAGGAACTACTTCGTTTTACATGAGAGACTGCAAACTTTGCTTGCTGGAAGAGGTGCAATATGGAATACATCACATGTATTTAATTGAGCTATGTGAAGAGGAACTATTTCGTTTTCGGCTATGACTCTTTAACTATGAGAATGTTCTGATTTCTGAACCTATGTTCTTGCTGGGATATTCTTAAGTTTATTTTTGTGATGTGGTTTTCCATGGTGAGTAATATTGGCTTGTTCATAAATAATCAGCTATCTAGTTGTTGAAGTATTTTGTAGAGTGTTCATGTGTTTTGAAAGAAAGTATCAGCTATCTGAAACATTTCACAATGCATGTACTGATTGTATTATTCACCCAACATGATAATTCTGCTCCCTAGAGATAGATTAGATAGTTAGTTTATTTCTTATTGTATCTGATTTGGTTGCTTGCGAGCACAAGACGAGAGGTAAGAACCTGCGATCACATTGTGACTGCTCCCTGCATCTTGATCTCCCTGCATTTAGTTAGGCACTTGCATTTCATTTCTTAAAGGCAAAAAACACAAAAAATCGGTGGGCCGAGCCGCAACCGGTAAAGCCTTTGTTTTGTTTCTTGACCTACGGTAGTCGGACCGCAAACCAGACGGATTCCCTATTCCAAACAGTCAATGAGCTAGTTGGGAATGTTGATTGGGGAGAATCCCTTACTGTTTCCGCCTGCAAATTTCCAGGCCTCAATAGTTTTGGCACTAGAAGGAGGGCTGCCAGTGCATCGCTGGCCAAGGAAACCCGTTTTCCCAAGATTATTTCGCTGGTTATAGTTCTGAAAGTAGTGGACCACACAATCCAATTCCAAAAGAAGAAAAAAGAGAACATCTATATGATGTTGGTAACGAATTAGTTAACAACCTAAGAAGACACACCTGGGCATACATAAAGAAGCTTGGAGGGTTTCCAATTATCCCCGACTTACCTAGAAGAGAGTACAAGAAGAAAAACCGTCCTATAGCAGAAGATTCATTGTTGGTTGGAGACTGGGAAGAACTTGTAGAGACTTCTTTGCAAGAAGTTGAGCTACCTTTGAATCAAGAAGTCCCAGAAACCCCTTACATTTCTCCTGTTCACACCCCTATTGGTTCACCTCCTCACTCTCCACCTCAACTCATGGCCAGTGTTAACGCCAATCAACCTCCTCCCAATCCACCTAATCTACCACCTGCATGGAAATCCAGGTCACCCCTAAACCTGACTCCCCCTTTGCATGACCTACCTCAAGCCTTTGAGAAGTTACTTCCTAAATTTGACCCCAATGAGAAGATCCTAGTGGAAGATCACCTACAAATTTTCTACTTGGAAATCGAAGGTCTGAGGGCTGGGGAACATGAAGATGTAGTGTCCAGAATTTTCCTGCATACCCTCAAAGGAGCTGCTGCATCTTGGTACTTTGGGTTTCCTGCTAATTCTATCCCGGATTGGGATACTTTCGAGAGAATTTTCAGAAGCAAGTATGCAGTTCAAAAGACTCATGCAGCCCTTATGAAAGGACTATGTGCACTGAAGAAAGAGAAAAAGGAAAAAGTGCACAGTTTCACACAAAGTTTCGCAGCATATCTTAAGAACTTTTCTGAAACAGACAAGACTTTAGACAAAGTACTAATTGAGTACTATACTTCAGCTTTGGGTCCTAATCTGGCCATGTTTACGAAAGGTAGGGCCAAGCCTACTCTGACAGAAACCTATGAAGAAGAAGAAGTGGTGGAGGCTGAGAGAGAGAGTATTGAAGATTACCCCGAACAATCAGGAGAGAGAAGGAAAACTTTATTGTTCACTAAGCCTAAAGAGGAGAAAGCACCAGATTATGAAAGTATGGCCAAAATGATGCAAAAGTTGTCTAATAAGATCATAGACTTGGAAAAAGAGAAGGAAACACATAAGTTCTAAAGGCCTTATTATAAGAAAAGGGAGGAAAACAATCAGTCCCAACGTCCTCCTCACAATACTGCATCTATGAATCTGACAGAGATAGGGATGGAAAATTTCTGCACCTTTCACCAGCAGCCTCACTCCGAAAGGAACTATCCACAATGGATAAATTCAATGACATTAGTTATGAATCAGATGTTGGATTCGAGACTAATGGAAGAAGATGATGATGAAAAGAAAGAAAATGATTCTTCTACTTCTACAAAGGAACAGGAAGAAGAGACTATGGCATTATGGAGTTCTGTCTCCTTACTCGATGCAGAAGAAGATATAACTAAAAAACACAAAGATATCAGGGAGGATAACATGACAACTAGAAGTCAAGGGACGGTTAGCAATGACAGTCTTTTACTCCCAAAGATCAGAAGGCTGCAAAGAAATATCAGGAAGAAATTTCAAGATAAATCTGTGGCTGATAAGACTCTAGAATTCACTATTACCATCCAAGTTCCTAAGCAGAACAGAACGCTTCCTGAACTAAACAAACAAAAGGTGAATGCTGATAAATCTCAATCCATTAAACAACAAATAGAATATGACGTTGTTGAATATTTAAAAAAGATAAAGGCAAACGTCCCTCTGTTTGAAATGTGCAAAGTACCTCAACAAAAAGAAAGATTGTTGAAAGAACTGGAAACATCAGAAGAGGAGCGGCCTGCTGACAATCAACCTCTGGATGAAGAAGAAATTGGAGAAGCTAGCACTGGAGGTAAGTCTAAAACTAAACAGCCACCCTTCCTCCTGACGTTTGAAATTTTTAACCATAACGTTCACAATTTTCTAGTAGACGCAGGGGCGTCAATTAATGTCATGCCCGTATCAGTATGTAAGAAAATCAATGGGCAGTTTAAGCCAACCACATGGAGGGTGGTGCAATTGGATAGGACAGACATTAAGGTAATTGGTGAGATGGAGGACGTTCTAATCCATCTGGCATCAAATGACAAAGTATGCCAGGTTATTAACATCGTGGTGGCTGATATACCAGACGCTTACGGCCTGGTCCTGAGCAGAGATTGGCCAGCTAAATTGAATGGATATTTCGCCTCATATTGGTCGCACCTGTGTTTTCCGTACAAAGGAAGTCCCAATCAGATTAAGGTTTTGAGAGAACCTCACATGAAGTACAATGTTACTCAAATGGATGAGAAGAATATACCGGTCGAACCTGTGTTGGGAAACTATTTCCTCGAACTGGAACCAGGGAACTATCAAGCGGAGGAGGCCAGTGACACATCTAACACCCAGCCTGATCTCCTTTGTTTTTCTCAGGCTGATGAGATTGACTGTAACATAATAGACTTAGTAGTAGGAATAGATTCATTTTCAGTAGTTAATGATTTTTGGACTTTATTTTTTGATGGCTCAAAGACATTAGAAGGGTCGGGGGCTGGATGTGTCCTTATTGATCCACAAAAGAATAAACATTTCCTTTCATGTAGATTAGAGTTTGAATGTACTAACAATATAGCTGAATATGAAGCACTGGTGGAGGGACTCAAGAAAGTGATTGAATTGAAGGTAAGTAATTTAAAAGTTTTTGGGGACTCAGAAATAGTTGTAAAGCAAATAAGGAATCAAATACATTGTGTTTCCCCCCACTTGAAAGCTCACCAAAACGAGGTATGGGATTTTCTTAAATGTTTTCATGCATTCAATATTATTTCAATCCCAAGAATGAAAAATGCAGCCGCTGATCTTTTGGCCACATCAGCTGCCAGGATGGTACCCACTAATAACAGATGTTCTGCTGAATTACTTTTCAGGCCTTCAGTACCTGACATGATCACCAACTTGCGAGTATTTGACAATGATCAGCAAATAATCGAGTGTTTGACAAATGATGAGATCTTTAAAGGAGCCATTATAGATGATGACGAACATCAGGCTGAGATGAAATATGATAATTTCATTCCTAAAGGGGTTAGAACGTTAGAGAAGATGTTTGACTTGAATGAAAAGTTCAGAAGACCCGCTAACGTGAAGACGCACAACTCAACTCTACAATTCAAACTGGTAAACTTAGGGACTGAAACAGATCCTAAGTTTGTGAACCTCGGCAAATGTTGTTCACCAGTCGAGAGGGATAGGTTCATCAGTTTGTTTAAATAGTATAAAGATGTCTTTTCCTGGACGTACCAAGATTTGAAAACCTACGACACTAGCATCATCAAGCATATCGTCCCTATTAAAGCAGGCATCAAGCCATATCAGCAGCCGTTAAGGAAGATGCACCCGAAGTTGGAGCCACTAATCCAGAGCGAAGTAAAGAAATTGTTAGATGCTAGAATTATTTTTAAAGTCAGGCACTCCGAATGGGTGTCCAATTTGGTACCGGTTAGGAAAAAGTTAGGAGAAATCAGACTCTGTGTGGACTTCAGAAACTTAAACCGTGCCTCAGACAAAGACAACTATCTGGTGCCTCCCATGGAGCAATTGCTACAGATGGTGTTCGGTTCTGAATTGTTTTCATTGTTGGATGGTTTCTCTGGTTACAACCAAGTGTTAGTAGCCAAGGAAGATAGATTAAAGACAACGTTTAGAACTAAATGGGGAACTTTTGCCTATAGAAGGATGCCCTTTGGGCTGATTAACGCTGGAGCAACATTTCAGAGGGCTATGGACATAGCTTTCCATGGGCTGATTGGACGAAGCGTTGTGGTATACCTTGATGACATCACAATATTTTCGGAGAAAAGAGGGGAGCACGCATTCCACCTGAAGCAAATTTTCGAACGCTACCGGAAATATGGCATTTCCCTCAATCCTAAGAAGTGCATTTTTGCGGCCACAGAGGGCAAGTTACTGGGGCATATAGTTTCAAAGAGAGTCATATCTATAGACCCAGAAAGAATTAAGTCCATTGAACAAATCCCTATGCCCCATAATAAAAAGGGAATGCAATCTTTCATGGGAACAATAAATTTCATACGAAGGTTTGTGCCTGATTTTGCCCAGACTGTTAAGCCACTGCAGCAGATGGTCAAGCAAAATGCACAGTTTAAGTGGACTGAAACCGAAAATAATGCTTTCAACAAAATCAAGACTAATGTTGCACATGCTCCCTCCCTGAAAATCCCATACTTTGGTAAAGACTTTATTATGTACACCTTTGCATCCAATGATTCATTGGCAGCCGTGCTTACCCAAAAGGAGGATGGGGGTGATGAATTCCCAATCTCTTTCATGAGCACTGGGCTTCAAGGGGCTGAATTAAACTACCCAGCCATTGATAAGCAAGCATACACAGTATTTAAGGCAGTGAAGCAATTCAGGCCTTATATATTAAAAAATCGAACCAAGGTAATAGTTCCTTACCCAGCTGTAAGGTCTCTTCTCATTCAGAAAGAGTTGGAAGAAAGAAGGGGCAACTAGGTAATAGCCCTTCAAGAATACGACCTTGAATTCAAGCCAGCCACTATAGTGAAAGGTCAAGGGCTATGCAAATTGATGACTTGAAGTAGAAACAACGAAGAACAAGCATGGGAAGATGAAGCCGAATTGCATGTAATGGATGTATGTCCTTTGTTCACGGCTCCTGAGTCCTGGTACAGAGACCTTGTGCACTTCTTGCAGTCAGGGCTGTTGCCAGAACATTGGAGTTCAAAACAAAGGAGAGCTCTGTGTTTGAAATCAACTTCCTACCAAATCGTAGAAGGCATATTATTCAGAAAGAACTACGATGGAGTCCTCCTGAGATGCTTGGAGAAAGAGGATGCTAAGAAAGTAATGTCTAAATTACACGATGGTCCGGCTGGGGGACATTTTTCAGGCGACACTACAGCCCACAAAATCCTTAGAGCTGGTTACTATCGGCCTATGCTCTTTAAGGATGCAAATGCACATGTAAGGAAATGCGATATTTGTCAAAGATGCGGTGGAAGACTGCCTAAAGCAGCAACACCTCTAAAGCCTGTGATGGTCATGGAACCATTTGAACAATGGGGGCTGGACATTATTGGATAAATAAAACCGAATTCTTCCCTACTGCACAAGTACATTCTTATAACTACTGATTATTTCACTCGCTGGGTCGAAGCTATCCCACTGCGCAAAATAAACGAAGACGAAGTCATCAGCTTCCTACAAGATCATATCATGACCAGGTTTGGAGTTCCAATTTCGTTAGTTTTAGACAATGCTAAATATTTTTCATCAATTAAATTGACTGCATTTGCTCATGATAAAGGGATAAAATTACATTACTCTGCTAACTACTATCCGCAAGGGAATGGCCTGGCCGAGTCCTCTAATAAAAACCTCATTAGAATTTTGAAGAAGACTGTAGTAGAAAACTAGAGAAGTTGGCACTCAGCCTTACCCAACGCCCTGTGGGCTGACAGAGTCACCCCCAAGTCTGCAATAGGAATATCACCCTATACCCTTGTGTATGGTAAGGAGGCCATCCTGCCCCCCAATATCATGCTACCAGCTTCCATACTAGCCCAAGAGTCTAGGGGGTCTGATGATGAGGTTCTCCAAATAAGGATATATAATATTCTGAAAGCAGAGGAGGCCAGATCCAATGCTAGAGAACATTTTAAACAGCAACAGGAGATAGTAAAAAGATGGTTTGACAAACATAAAGATGGGAAAAGGGACTTGGAAGTGGGAGACCTTGTTCTCAAGTGGGATCATCCCCATGATGAGAAGGGAAAGCATACTAAGTTCCAAAAATTATGGGTAGGCCCATTTCATATCAAAGAAAAACTTGGCCCTGCTACTTATAAGCTGCAGGATTTACAGGGATGGGAAGAGAACCTACCAGTCAATGGTTTGGTTCTCAAGCCTTATTTTTCTTGAACTTGTCTTTGAGTTTCCTGTTTTGTATATAAATAAGATGTTGGTTGTTTTTTAGTCATGTTTTCATTTTGTTTGGTTTTAAGTCTATTGGTTTCAATAAAGGGAGTTAACTCATGGTTATTTGAGAGACACCAAAATTTCTGGGAATGGTGGACATGTTTGAGTAGTCAGACTGTGTGTTGTTGTTTGAGTTCTTCCAGTCTAGCAGTTTTTCTCAAAGTATCTGTGTGCATTGAAGTCCTTCTTAACCCCTGCAAGATAAACCGGATTCAAGGAGTCTGGAGTACTATGTCAGGGCTCCATCCACCTCACATGTAAAATGTTCAAAGGAGCAACAGTAAAGGACCCATGGAAAGAAGCAAGGTGAACAGTGTATTAAATATAAATGATCACATGCCAAGAAGCAAATGCCAAAAGGCAAATAAAGAGTCCAAACTTCTATAAAAGCATCATAAATCAAAGCGGTGCTGAATCACAAGTACTAAATTGCCAAAAGATCCTCTTCGTCCGTGAGCTGAAGCTTGAAACACACCACTCACACAAAAGGACACTATGGGATAGAGGATCCTGAATTAAAATTTAGTAAGAAAGGCACACAGAAAGACTCAAATGAAAGGAACAAAAGTCCAAAAGCACAAAAAGTGTTAAAATGGCATGGAAACGAGGAACAAACGAATACTGCTGTTTACTATCTGTTGCAATCCTGTGGTGTCCATGCTGTTAGCTACCTGAAGACAGAAGTAATAATGAAACTAATACTCGGGCCCCGACAGAGTTATCTAGACTTGAAGATATCGGTTTCCACTTCCCCAAATTGGACTAGTATCAATGATTAAGGTACACACTTCGGTCATTTGAGAAATCCGGATAGCTGGAAGAATTTATTTGATGCATTTGGTTGTGAAACAGCCTGCCACTCAAAGAAAAGTCACCCAGAGATCTAGGTTCACCAGGAAATCACCAGTTGTTGCTGCCACAACTGTTCTCCCTAAATTTACTTTATTTAAATTCTGGGCCCCTCCTCATCGTTTTTGCTTGGTTTGGTCGTGAAACTCTTGAGCCTCTCAGGCATTTTTATTTTAGTTTTACTTTGAAAGTGGATGTCAGCTGGTTTATTTATGCCTTGTTCAGTTTCGGATTGAGTCATGGATGTCTAGTTTTCTGGTCGAAGAAAAGGAAAATTTTTTTTTCTCAGAGTTGCCTTTTCGAAGAAAGAACAACCCAACTATGCCTGATCCTTAAAACTGTTTGAATATTTGATTGTTTCTTGCTATCAGGCCTCTTGTTAATTTCAGATCGGAAGCTGTTAGTCTTCTATTCCGCCGCCGTTGCGGCCCTCAGACCATTCTAGCGTCCGACTCTCTAGATCTCGCCGACGTCCGATTCGTATTTAACCTTAAGTCACTTTCCCATAGCCTTGACTCGTCCGCCGTTGCGGCTGGGAGATCCTCTGAGCTTCCGATTCTAATGTCTGCCGACGTCTGACTTATCCTCCTCCTACCCTCATCGCTTGTCTCCAACCTTTGTCTCGTCCGCCATTTCAACTGGGAGATCCTTTCAACTTCCGATGTACCATCCTTCCGACTTCTGATTAATGATGTTTCCTGCCTATAGAGTGGTCTACCCGTCCAACGTAAGTATTGTTGAGCCACCAGTAAGTCTCCCGCCATGGTCGAGGTAGTGGTATTGGCGCCTGGTGATTTCCTTGCAGGATGGTTGTTTCATGAGTAGATCTGACTATTTTGTTTTATAACGTAACCCCAATGGATGATGCTTGTCAATCGATTGCAGGTGAGCGTGGAGGAGCGATCAAAATGCCACGGCGTGGAGAAATATGGACCGTTTAACAGCAAACGCGGAGTTTTGAAAGGCTCGGTAGTTACCCAACCAATCATGAATGTGCATTGAAAGATGGGGGATCAGGAACGTTTTGGTAACTGGAAAGACACACGTTTAGGGGAAGCCCGAAGGGTCGCAAATGGTAGTTTAAATATCTGAAAGTAGGAATGAGACGGGGCTTTTCCCTTGGGAAATTTTGTAAACCATCTATTGTAAGAGGAACTACTTCATTTTACATGAGAGACGACAAACTTTGCTTGCTGGAAGAGGTGCAATATGGAATACATCACATGTATTTAATTGAGCTATGTGAAGAGGAACTATTTCATTTTCAGCTATGACTCTTTAACTGTGAGAATGTTCTGATTTTTGAACCTATGTTCTTGCTGGGATATTATTAAGTTTATTTTTGTGATGTGGTTTTCCATGGTGAGTAATATTGGCTTGTTCATAAATAATCAGCTATCTGGTTGTTGAAGTATTTTGTAGAGTGTTCATGTGTTTTGGAAGAAAGTCTCAGCTAT
>LPNX010860579.1:82283-92304 GCA_001517045.1 Pseudotsuga menziesii | reverse complement strand
CGAGCACAAGACGAGAGGTAAGAACCTGCGCATCACATTGTGACCGCTCCCTGCATCTTGATCACCCTGCATTTAGTTAGGCACTTGCATTTCATTTCTAAAAGGAAAAAAACACAAAAACTCGATGGACCGGGCCACAACCGGTAAATCCTTTGTTTTGTTTCTTGACCTACGGTAGCCGGACCGCAAACCGGATGGATTCCCTATTCCAAACAGTCAACGGGCTAGTTGGGAACGTTGATTGGGGAGAATCCCTTACTGTTGCCGCCTGCGAATTTCCAGGCCTCAACAATAAGATGCTAGCAGTAGGCATCATTGAACCAGTATAAGAGAGAGAATGGGTTAGTCCCATGGTTGTGCAGGAAAAGAAAACTAAAGGAGAAATTAGGATTTGTGTTGATTTGCGCAAACTCAACGATGCATCGCTTCATGACCCATTTTTGACACCTTTTACTGATGAAGTTTTAGACAATGTAGGAGGACAGGAGATCTACTCATTCACTGATGGATTTTCAAGCTATCACCAGATAAGAATCCATCTATATGATCGACATAAGACCACCTTTGCAATAGAATGGGGCTCATTCCAGTATACGGTAATGCCCTTTGGTCTTAAAAATGCACTAGCTATTTTTTCTAGAGTAGTAGTTGGTGTCTTTAAGGAATACATTCATAAATTCTTAGAAGTCTATTTTGATGATTGGACTGTATTTGGATTAATCAAAAAGCATATAGGAGATTTAAGGATCATGTTAGAGAAATGTAGGCAATATCAGATTTCTCTTAACTTGAAGAAATGCATATTTTGTGCACCATTTGGTATTTTGTTGGGTCATATTGTTTGCAGACAAGGCTTGATGGTAGATCCCGCAAAGATTGCCATTATTGTAAATTTCCCAACACCCAACTCAGTCAAGCAATTGCGGACAGTGCTTGGTCATACAGGGTATTATAGAAAATTCATCAAAGGCTATGCAAAGATCATAGCACCTATGGAGAAGATATTAAAGAAAGAAGCGAAATACTTATGGAATGAGGAATGCTAGAAAAGTTTAAACACTCTTAAAGAGAAGTCGGTTACAACACCCATATTAGTATTTCCATATTGGAACAAGCCATTTCATGTACATGTGGATGCATCTGGAATCGCACTGGGGATTGTCTTAACATAGCCAGGAAAAGGGGGTATCGATCACCCTATCGTGTACTCAAGCAGAAAGTTATCTACCACAGAAAAGAACTACACCACTACAGAAAGAGAAGGATTAGATATGGTGTATGATCTATAGAAGTTCAAGCACTATCTGTTGGGTGCCCCATTCAAGATTTTCACTAACCATTCCACTTTAAAGTACTTGGTCAATAAGCTAGTGTTAGGAGGAAGGATTTGCAGATGGTTACTCCTATTTCAGGAGTATGATTTTGAAATTATTGTAAAACCAGGAAGATTGAATGGCGGACCTGATCATCTGTCACGAATAGACTCAGGAGAAGAACCAAGTAATCTAGAGGATAATTTACTAGATGCGCAATTGTTTTCTATCCAGATCGCAGATGAGTATTACGTGGATAGTATTCACTTTCTCACTATAGGGTGGGCACCAGTTGAGTTTACTAAACAACAAAAGAAACAGTTAGTTGTTAAAGCAGCATATTTCACTTTGATCGCAGGACATTTATATAAGTTAGGTCTAGATGAAGTCCTGCGCAGATGCGTTATGCCACATGAGAAAGATGCCATTATCAGAGACGCACATTCAGGTACCACAAGAGGTCATTTCACATGAAAGCCGACTGCTCAGAAAATTCTAGCTGTAGGATTATGGTGGCCTACTTTGCACAAAGACACTAAGGAGTTTTGTAGATGCTAGGATATCTTCCATAGGGTAGGAAAACCTTCACGGAGAGATGAAATGCCACTGCGACCACAGATTATGCTGCGGGAATTTGACAAGTGGGCTATAGATTTCGTGGGTCCTATCAACCCACCAAGGAAACGAACTGGTGTGAGATACATCATCACAGGAACAGAATACCTCACCAGGTGGGCAAAGGCCAAAGCAGTAAGGAATTGTGATGCTGCTACAGCTGCACAGTTCATTTTTGAAAAAATCATAAGTAGATTTTGATGTCCAACAATTTTGATGAGTGATCAAGGCACACACTGTCTAAATCGCACTATTCAAGCCTTGACAGAGGAATTTCAAATACAACATCATAAGAGCACTCCCTACCACCCACAAGCTAAAGGTACGGTGGAGGATTTTAACAAGATTCTAGAAAATGCTCTTACTAAGATCTGTAATAGCCAGAGAGATGATTGGGACCTCAAGGTTAATGTTGTGTTATGGGCTTATAGGACTACATGCAAGAAACTTACAGGACACACACCATTCAGCTTGGTGTATGGATAAGAGGTTGTTATGCCTATGGAATATATTATTCCCAGTTTAAGAATTTCTCAAATTACTGAGATCGCTGATATAGATACGATGAATGAAATACTAGCGCAGCTACTTTCCTTAGAAGAAGACAGATTCATCGCAGGATTTCATCAAAAAGTACAGAAGGCACGAGAAAAATCTTGGCATGACAGGCACATCGAGAGAAAGATTTTTCAGATAGGAGACCTAGTGCTCCTTTACGACAGCAAGTTTGTTAAGTTTCCAGGGAAGTTCAAGACACATTGGTTGGGGCCATATCAGATTCAGCAAGTCACAGACGGAGGTGTTGTTCAGCTCAGTAAACTAAATGGGGAGCTTGTTCCTACTTTGATTAATGACAGTAGGATTAAGCTTTATAGTGATAGCCACTCCACCACCCAACCCTAATTCATAGAACTAAGTGGTGCAGATGTCCAGTGTAGTTGAAAGGAGGCATCGCACCGATAATTAGTCTACACCAAAAAAAAAAAATTCTAAGTAGGAGGAATCGCAGCAGGAAATTTTATTTTGTGCAAGTCATAGGATGACTGCGGAGTTTTTGAACGTTGCGGATTTCATGCCAACTTTTTGGTCCAGGACAATGCAGTGTGACTTCACAGCGAGGCGATGTTCCCCGTGCCATGAAGACAATTTTGAAAAGGGATAGAGGGCTAGTCACTTCGCCCTCTGAAAAGCAATTAATCTAGATATGATAGGTATACGTTGCCCTAGATTTGGAAATAGTAAAAGGATTGTCCTAGATTTGGTAAATGTTGGTCGAGACTGGCGCCTGTACACAAATTTCAAGGGAGATTTGATTGGATTTTTAGCACTTAATGAGGATCGGGGCGTTGGGTGTTGTCTTGTCCATGCAATAAATGCTGCCAATGGGTCCAGCTTAAGTGACCATTGCTTCAGAGATTATCGCCTTCATTACAAATACACAGATCATTCAAACAAAAGGGTTACTTTTTTTATTTTTGAGAGTTATAGAGCAATTTGTAGAAGTTTTACCTGTGCATAGATACTCTAGTTACAGAGTGCTGGTTTCCCCATTTTTGCATCCATTACCAATCCAGAGTACTGCACCAGATGGTTTATGTCTGAGAAGGAACATTTAGAAGATGTTGTGCGATGATTCTAGCGTGGTGGGCTCGAGTCTTCCATGACGACGCCGCCTAGGGTTGTGAAACTAGGTGCACCATAGGTCAGGTAGACGCCAAGGATGAAGAGTCAAGCTTAGATAGTAGAAGAGTCTAGCTCAGAGCAGAGAAAAAGAAAGACGAGAAGATCAATGAAGATAAGAAAACAGAGAAGAAGAATGATGTGAAGAAATATACCGACAAGAAGAAAGATGAAAAGGAGAGTGAGGAAAAGGTGGATAAAAAGAAAGAAGAAGAAAGTAAAAATGAGAAAAAGAAAGAGAAGGAAAAGGTTGATGAAGTACCAATATATCTAGGATATTTTCTTACTACAAAATGCAGACAAAGGCTTGTTCTTGGAATGGAATTCATGGTTTGTATAAGTTTTCATATGAAAGGATCCAGACCGAATGAAATGTTTGAGAAGGCTGGAAGATGCAGATTTATATTTTCTTTGTGATACGAGTTCTAACCCAGATAAAGAGGAAAATATATCTATGGAAGGCTTCTCAAAAGCTCAATATCCTTAAAGGAGCTGCTGATCCACGAAGAGACCTATATGCCACTTTGGAGTATATCTTGTGTGAGGGATTCGATGGTGATCCAGGTGAAGTGGTCACTTCAAGGTCTCGTAAGCAAACAGAGCATGAGCATGACAATGAGGGAAGGAAAGATAAGAGAGCTCTATGAACTAAGTTTACAAAATACAATGCCAAAGATGATAGAAAGAACAAAGGAGAAAAGAGAAAATTTGATGAGAAAATGGAGGACGACCACAAGGCGCAGATTGTTGAGCTTGAGGCTCGACCACCAGGAACACCTGAGGCAGACAAGGAAGCAAGGGCACAGGCCTTTATACTCACTTAAATGTAGATGAAGTGTCGTATAGATGATGTAGAGTCATTGCTAGCTGATGCGATGAAGACATGGTCGAAGCTAGAAGAGCTCCCAGATAGATTGGATTTGCAGCAGAGAACATAGAAAATGCAGTAGCAGCAATGAAAGAAGAATTCAAGAGCTTAGGAGCTCTTGCAAAGATGAAGAATACAACAGAGATGAACAGTTTGCAAAAGGAAGCGCAACGATTGTGAGAAAAAGAAATAGAATTCAATAATATGCTTCAACCGTATCAGGAACAAATCGCAGAGCTGGTCGATGTGGTTGAGTAGAAGGTCTAGGAGTTCACTACAAGCAACAGTAAAATTGATAACACAAAATACCCCATGATTACTCAAGTTATGCTTGAAACGACACAGGACTGTGTCGAAGCTATGGACAAAGATGTCGCAGGACTGAGGGAGAGATTCGCAAGGACTTCGCAGGAAGCCAAGGAGAAGCTACAGAAAGAGAAATCAGATGTTAGTGGCTTAGGGATGAGCCACAAGTAAGTGTTAGGGGACTGTTGGAGCAGGGCCCCACAGCTATAGGAAAAGCTACTATATCGGAACAAGAAATTCAAAGGAAATAGTACCTGAAGTGACCGAGAAGAGAGCTCAACCACTACATTTAAGGCAGCGGCGATGACAGGAGGGCTCAACTACCCTCATGAATGGAGAAGGAGCAATGAGCCGATGTATTAAAGACAAAGGACAGAAGGGGAGCGACCGAGGAAGCAGTGGCCATACCCACGATCAGCGTCGAACATCATGGAACACTGCAGAAAGCTACAGTGTGACCAATAAGCGGCAGTTCAAAGTACAGATAGGCCGACTATCACAGTTAGGGTTTTGGGTTACTGTTGGGATAGGACCAAAGTTTTGTATCATGGTGAGACCTTCAGGCCACCTATTTAAGCATGTATTTTGTATTATGAACGGTTAGCGATATAGCTAGACAAATAGCTAGATAGACAGTTAGCTAGTTAGTTGGTTAGATAGTTGGTTGATAAGATTGTAACTATTGTCATTAGTATAGTAAGACATTGAGGAAGAGTCGAGCTCTGGTTCTCAGTTCAGTCTGTATTTATCTTGCTGTAACCAGCAGCCGACTCCTTGAGCATGAATGTAACAATCCACAGGGATTGAGAGAGAGAGAGAGAGAGAAAGAGTATATTGTGAGAATAAAGCAATATTAGAGAAGAGATCTAAGAGAGAAGGGCTCTGGGCTGTGTGCGTGGAGTTTCCCAGAAGATCTCAATCTGCATAATAGGTTGCAGTAGAACTATGTTACTCTCTCAAGATATAATATAATCACAGTTCACGTGGATGTAGCTTCCTCCCTAGAAGTGAACCATGTAAAATTCGTGTGTTGTGCGACTGTTTCATGTGATTGTGCTATACTTATTTGCTATCTGTTATTCTTTACATGAACGTTGCTTATCAGTTAATGAATGCATGTATGCTACCCTTCAGTTTACAGTAACATAGAAGGTTAAATGCAAGTTGAATGTGTTGAGTACTCTGTATATGAGTTTAGCAGTGCTTGATTCATGATAGTAGCATCTACTGTGTTAAGTGATTTCTGTATATTTAGTTCAGCGAGTTGAGTGTGATTGATGTTAAGCATGTTAAACTGTAGAATCTTGAGTGAGGTTGTTTGACACCTTAATGAAGGTTAACTGAGCTATTATACCCAGAAAGGAAGCCTCTGGACCTTGAGATTTGTTGAGTATCTTGAGTCTTACTGTAGGAAATATCGCAGCATAGAAAGGCGATATCGCACCATCAGAGGAGCTGCAGTGTGAGATATCCCAGGTTAAGAGCTGAGAGGAAGAGAAAGTTTGTGCATCGCCCTAGAAGCTGTGATGCGATAAGAGCCAGTCCCATAGCAGAGTCAGCTAGGAAGAGAGAACAGCCCATGCTGAGAGAGTCAACTGGTTAAGTAGATTCAGAGAACCCATGATGCTATAGAACCTAGTTGAGGAAACTTGATTCTTCAGCCAACCCATTTAAGATCACTTCGGGTGAGATTTCAGGCTGTTCTGCGGTCTGTCACTGAAAGGGCCAGTGAGCTAGGGGTTTTGTTGGTATAATAAAGTAAACCTGGGTCTGCACAGCTAAGCCAACAACTCTTCCTTATCTCAAATCATCCAATAGTTGGCCAGTAATCCTTCTCTTGTATCACATTACTCTTGGGATGGTTCTTCTCTGAGATACAAGGGTCGCTTAGTGCTTCCCCAGGGCACAGATATTCACCAAGATGTCTTCTATGAACTCCATGCTTCTCCAGTGGCAGGGCACTTTGGATTCCTCAAAACATATGAGCAAGAATGACCTAACTTATTTTGGAAGGGAATGAAATGGGAAGTTCAACAGATGGTTGCTGAATGTGATACCTTCCTGTGCCATAAGGGTGAAACTACACTCCTCCCTAGCTTTCTTGAACCCTTGCCCATCCCTACAAGGATTTGAATAGATATTTCGATGGATTTCATGGATGGGCTCCCTAAATCTAGAGGGAAGACTGTAATTTGGTTGATTGACTCTCCAAATATAGTCATTTTTGTGCTCTCAGCCATCCATATACTACCTCCTCAGTCGCACAAATTTTCATGGACCAGATATTCCGTCTTCATGGCATCCTTTCTTCCATTGTCTCATACCACAATAAAACTTTCACAAGTCATTTTTGGACCGAACTCTTTCACCTCAGTGGAACCAAACTAAAAATGAGTTCAGGATATCACCCACAAACAGATGGTCAAACTGAAGTCACCAACAAATGCTTGGAAACTTGTCTTCATTGCTTCACCTCTGAACAACAACATCAATGGGAAAACTGGCTCCCTCTCGCTGAATGGTGGTACAATACTTCCTACCATACTGCATCTAAAATGACTCCATATGAAGTTTTTTATGGGCAGCCACCCCCAGTGCTCCTTCCATACACCCCCCATAGTTCACCAGTTTAGGTAGTTGACATGGTTCTGTGAAACCGTGATCAAATTCTTCACATTCTACCAGAGAATCTTCACATGGCCAAAAATCGCATGAAGCAGCAAGCCAATCAACACCGTTCTGATCACACCTTTCAAGTCGGTCATATGGTTTTTCTTTGTTTGCATCCTTACAAGAAACCCTCCCTGAAACTCAAAGGGAATCATAAACTGGCTCCAAAGTTCTATGGGCCATATAAATTTATTCACCAAGGTCTTAATTCTGTGGCATGGCATGCAACCAGAGGATGCTACATGGAAACTGCTCCTTCAAATTCAGCAGCAGTTTCCACTTCTAAAGCTTTGAGGACAAATCTTTTTCTTAAGAGGTAGGAGATGTTAAGAACTCGTGTCAACCCCCCTCTTTATTTTGTTGGTATATTTTGTCAGACACATATGCTTTGTAAGTCGTCCCATTAGTATGATGTATTATCCCACATTCATGGGGAGTAAGTAATAGTTGTTAAGTCTTCTAGTAATAGGTTGCATTATCCCACATTCATGTGGAGTAATAGTTGTTTAGATTAGACTTAGTATAAAAGTATGTGTTGAAGCTAATGAAAGCACGAAAGAGTTATTTTTTATTGACCTTGCTCAAAGGAGATTGCCCCCTCGAAGTGGCCTATGATCAATAAAATATCTTTTGTGCTCCAATATTTTTGCATTCTCATTGTTTATTGAAAGAGGTTCTTCACATCGAGCTTGTCCAAAAGACAACTTTCCCACTCCCTATATCGATCAAATAATCGAAAAATGTGCCGGAAGCGTTATTTTTTCCTTTATGGATGGCTTCTCTGGCTATAATCAGATTGAGATTCTCCCGTCAGACCAACACAAGATAGAATTTATTTTCCCTTGGGGGACTTTTGCTTATCGTAAACTACCTTTCGGTTTAAAGAACGTTGGCACGACATTCCAATGTTCCATGTCCTATTCTTTTCATGACATTAAACATGTTGTAGAACCTGTTGCAGCTGCAACGATTATCCCAAATTTCTAAAAAAAATTTGGACCCTCCTTTGCTTTGGATTAGTTCAGTCCTTTTCTTGTTTTCATCCTTTTGAGTTCAACTTATGGATTTCAAAGTGCCTGCATGGAATTTGAGCGCTTTCACTTAGCTGGTTTCTCAATATTTTCATGTTTTTCATTTTAAATTGAGTTTCTACTTGTTTTCATTGCAAAATCTTCTTGGATCGGGAGGTTTCGTCTTTGGTCGATCCGCCGTTGCGGGTCCTTTTCAACTCATCTTTATCTTTTTTGCCCCGCCGTTGCGGGTGGCTTCCGAAACTTCATTTTCGATCTTGGCCCCGCCGTTGCGGGTGGCTTTCTATCCTGACCTTTGTTTCTCGCCCCGTCGTTGCGGGTGGCTGCAAGAACCCGGTTGTTTTTCCACCCCGCCGTTGCGGGCCTGCCTCCTTTCTTGGTTGTCATATAACAGTTGCGGGCGCATTCTTAATATCGTGTCGGAGGGGGACGAGTTCTGCCCTTGCCGCCGTTGCGATCCAAAGAAAGATGGAGAGATACGGTTTATGGCCGACTTCGTTTGTCGGCGCCATGGAGAATGTTGGCTTCCGCGATGCACCCGCCGTTGCGGAGGTCTCCAAACTCCTGATCGCCCGACAAATGAATCCGTTGCCACCCGGCCTCATGTTAAAGCGTATGCCTTTGTTTGGTGATGCGGGTGGTGGAGTAAAGAGGGTGTCCCGCCGTTGCGGGCGTAGATAAGTTGAGCCGCCCGCCGAGTCTTTCCTATCTGGCCCGACTGATCTGACTCGTCGCACGTGCTAGTTTTATATATATACGGGGCGCGTGGTTGTTTTTTTTTATTGTTTATCGCGTCCGAGCTGTCGCATTGTCGAAGCTAGCGAGTTGTGTGGAGCTTCGTACCGGTACCCGCGTCGAGCTGTTGGTCAAGGACTCCATCGCTGTCACCTATTCATTCGTGCAATCCTGCCAGGTAGGAGCTTAAGCCCTTCTTTTCAAAGTTTTGGCTGGGTTACTTGGGGTGAAAATAATGAAGTTTTTACGGCCTGTTGATGTCGTTGTTCGTAAACGGTTTCTTCTTTACCCGCGGCTAGGGTTGGTAGTTCCGTTCTCCCCAGCAGTTGCGCCCGCGTCATATCTTATTGGGGGGAATAGTTTTTGGCCGTTGGAGGGATTGGGGTTTTTCCCTTTTATAAAGCCGAGTTTCATCGACCTCCGCGTTTTGGTTCATCCATAGAAAAAGGGGGAAGGCAAGGTGCAGGCGGCTGTTATGCCGCCTGCACCTGGTTATTTCTTGTGGCGATGTGGACTTTGAAGCATTTGGGGGAGGGGATTTTTCGCAGTTTGTCCATGATAGATGTCCGGCCATTTGATTTCCTCTTCCGCGAGCCCTAGTCATAGCCTTCGCACTGCGCGTTCGCCATCGCTGGCCACCGTGAAGCCCTAGGGCCGTGCCGCGGTCATTATTCGAAGCTTTACGGGTATAATGAGAAATGGCGCTGATTGGTGTCCTCTGCGCGAAGGATTGTCGTGGGTGCCCGTATTTAATGACCGCACCAATGTAATGGTCATGGCCGCGAGCAGCTTAGGCTGTGATT
>LPNX010860579.1:25286-80800 GCA_001517045.1 Pseudotsuga menziesii | reverse complement strand
TAGGGCTACCAAAAGGATCATGAGAAGAACTGAGCTAAAGGTAGGAGCTGAAGGAACGACCAGCACAATGATATCTGACAAAGCTGTGATGGTCGGAACAAATAAAGAACCGAAGTTTGTCATAAGAGGTGGCAGGGCAGCAATAGACGCTACAGAGGACAATGTAGATCAAATGATGAAGGAGATAGACTCGACCAAGAAAACCTCCGCCCAGCTGAAGGACACTCTTAGGAAAGAAAGAGAGGATGGTAACAGATTAAAAAGAAAGTATGAGCAGGTACTTAGGGAGATGGAGGCCACAAAGCATGAAATTCATGCTATTCAGCAGGAAGCCCAAGCAAAAGAGACGACACAAGAAGCCTTGGATAAGGCACATCAAGAAATTCAGGGCTTAAAGGATGAAAGGGAACAAATGAAAACAAAGATAGAAGAGTTGACAGAGCAGCATAAAGACATCTATGAATCCAACACCTTATATGTTAAAGATCTGCAAGAGCAGCTGGAGGCAGCCAAGGAGCAGCAAGTGGATCTGCAGCCAGTCAGAGAACACATCCTGGCTCGGAAGGCTAGGATGCTGCGATTGCAAATGGACCTGGAGGAAGAAAGGTGTAAAGTCCTGCAAATTGATAGCAGGCTAGATGAATTGTTAAATACAGCATCTTATTTCGTAGACAGATCGCAAGACATCCTGGAGGTGCTGACTTCAAGGATTATCAGAGCATAAGATGATCGAGAAGTCCCAGCTGGGCTATCAGTTAAGGATCGGCAAACCTTAAAGCGGGACCATGACCTGATCGAGTTTGCTGTTATTGCTGCAGAGGACTTTCAGAAGACAGTGAAGAAAATGAAGGGAGCATGTACAGAGTTCTTTAGAAGAGCTCTTGTCACCTACAATCACTGTCAAGTGGAAGCTGAGCACAGGTTACCCAAATTCCCTGATCATGATACATTTACAGGGATGCTACAAACAAGGCATCAGGAAGGAGAAGCCAAGGTCCAATGCATCATAGCCCTCGATGAGCCGATCCTAAGAAATGAAATTGGACATGCCGCTATTAGTGTACAGCTCTTGGAGGAACAGGTGCGGCTGAACAAGGCCAGGATAGAAGCCATTCAGAAGCAAGCAGATAAGTACAAGCTAAATATACAGTTCCTAGAACCCCAATCGTTTGAAGGACTCGCCAAGGAGACAGTATCATGGAGAAAGTTTTTGGAAGACCAAGCGGGCCCCTCCAAATAAGAAGGATTGGTCAAATTTTGTAGAATGTCATATTTTGTAAAGGGTAGAGAGAAATTGGAGCGTTGGGGAGCCCAAAGGTCACTTTGGGCAACCCAAGCATTTTTGTTTTTTTGTATAAAACTAGGGAAGAGAGACAAAGAAAGGGCTTTTTCCCAGTTAGACTGGAAGACGTGTTGTAAGAAGAACTATTTCATTTCGCAATAAAGAGTTTGGTTTGCCTGTTGGAGCAAGGACCGTGAAGTGTTCCAAATGTTGTCCCATGGACGGCGGAAAGATGAATTACTTTGTTTTTTTCAGCTTGTGTCTGTGAATCGTGAGATTGTTCTAACTTTATGACCTATGTCTGGTTGAATAATTTCTGATTTTTATTTATGGAAATTTCACTTAGAGTAATGTATGCGTTTGTATATAACAATTGGCTATCTGGTTGTTAGAATATCTTCTCATTCATGTGTTGTAAACTTAAATAGCAGCTATCTGTAATTTTGTTTAACATACATGAAAGTGATACATTACTCACGAATAATGATTTTCTGGCTCCCCGGGGATAGATAGTTAGTTATCTTTGTTTCATAATTGCATATGTGATTTAGGTGTAGCGAACATAAGACGAGAGGTAAGAACCTGCGCAGCACGTGGTGTGGTTCCCGGCATCCTTATCACCCTGCATGGTTTAGATAGGCATGTGCATTGCATATATTAAGTCAAAATACAAATTCCAGTGGACCGGGCCGCAACCGGTAAACCCTCGTTGTTACTTTGACCTACGGTGGCTGCACCGCAAACCGGACGGATTCCCTATACCAAACAGTCAGCGGGCTAGTTGGGAACGCTGATTGGGGAGAATCCTTTACTGTTGCCGCCTGCGATTTTCCAGGCCTCAACAGAACCTTATGTTGATGACCTGCCTGCTCATTCCAAGCAGTAGGACATTCATGTCGATCATCTGAGAGCTGTGTTTCTTCAATGTTGTCATTTTAATATTCGTCTAAATCCCCATAAATTTGTTTTTTTTGTAGAAGTTGGCTGAATTCTTGGTTTTATTGTTTCTAAAGATGGAATCCATATAGATCCCTTGAGAATTGAAGCTATCTTAGCCCTACCTTCTCCTACGAACATAACTGAACTCCAATGTTTGCAAGGGAAGGAAAATTTTCTACATTGTTTTGTCTGCAATTATGTAGAAAGGACACATGGTTCCATGAGTTTGCTCAAGAAAGATACCCCTTTCATATGGGATGATTTTACACAACGCGCATTTGATAATCTTAAACATGCACTTACCCATGCACCAGTGTTGCAACCACCTAATTATGCTAAGGATTATTCCTTGTATGTGGTTACATCCTTGTCTACCATAGGCATGGTCCTTGTTTAAATAGATGAACACAACCAGGAACATGTGATTTATTACACAAGTAAGAGTCTTCTAGAATCTGAAACTTGATGCTCGCATGTGGAGAAACTCACTATAGCTATAGTCATCATGGTCTAGAAGTTTCATCATTATATCTTGTTCTGCACCACCACTGTTTACACGGATTCCAACCCCATGTACTACGTTCTTACACGGCAAGTGCTTGGGGCAAAATACTCACGTTGGATTTTGATTCTCTAGGAATTTGAGTTAGAATTCACCAAAAGCACTTCTAAGAAGCCTCTTGTTTTCATAGATATTATATGTGACCTTCCCTATACTACAGAGAAAATAGAGCCCTTTGATTCATTGCCTGATGAATCATTGTTTCCCATTAGCATGTCTGATCCATGGTATGGAGATATCATTTTGTATCTCCAGACCTTACGATACTAGCCTACTGCTTCTCGAGATGAACATCATCACGTTCGCTACTAGGCCAAAAGTGATCTTATCCTGAATGATACCCTATACCACCGTGGTGTTGACTCCATCTTATGACGTTACCTTACACATGAGGAGGCCGATATTGTTTTAAATGATTGCCATACTAGAGCCCGTGGTGGTCATCTCTCTCGGTTGAATACTACCCATAAAATATTGCATGAAGGGTATTTTTGGCATTCTATATTCAAAGATTGCATTGAAATAGTCAATAAATGCCCATCATGTCAAATGTTCACTTCAAAGAAACACACACATCCATCTCCACTCCATCCCATTCTAGCAGTTGGCCCCTTTGCAAAATGGGGCATAGAATTCATGCATTGTAGACCTACCTCAGGCAAGGGGCATGGCTACATTATTGTGGCTGCAGACTTGTTGCAGTTGCAACTATTTTCCCAAATTTTTAAAATTTTGGACCCTCCTTTTAATTTTATCTTGCCTAGGTTACTGAACTCTATTGTTCCTCTGCTACATTTTTGAATTTTTGAGTTTGATTTGAGGAAAATTATTTTCCTTCATTTTGAAAGTTGAATGATCTAAGAATGCCTTTGTATAGCTAATGATTTTGACTTTGGAACCTTAAGTTTGATTTGTAAATGTTTCCATTTATTTCGGTCGGAAGTTGTTTGAACAGTGAATCAGGGCCGTAGTTATCTACGTAGCCGCCATTGTGGAAGCTAACTAATGGACATCTCGATGGAAAGTCATGTTTTTCGCCAATGGGTTTTTATCTCCTTTGTTTATTTTTCAAAAAACTTTTTGACTTTCAGTGTTTTTGTTTTATCACGATCAGAGCATTAGTCTTTTGCATTGCCGCCATTTCGAATGGAAATTAGCAAGCACCCCAACAGAAATCCCATATCCTTGTCGATTACTCGGGTTTTTGCTTTTAATTGATTTGCTTTGTTTTCACCATCGAAACAGTGTTTGACAGTTGATCAGAGGGCTATTCCTTTGTGTCGCTGACACAGCGGCAGCATTGAGCTTGGAGCCACCAATACATAGTCATTCGTTGTTTTGATCACCGACAGTTTTGTGTTTTGATGGGTCTGTAGTCAATTTGTCATCCGTCGTTGTAGCTGTGTAGTACACTATCTCTCAGACGTTTAGTTGGTTTATCTGCCGATGCATTACTAGTTAGTCCTTCAAGCCTCCTTTCACAAATTTTTTCAGTTGGTTGCAGAGCCCATAGTTTTTCCATCGCCCATCGTTGTGGCTCCTTAATGAACTAATCGTCTGATGCTATAGTGGTTTCAACTGCCGATTGAGGTATGTCCCGCTGTCTTTTTCACCGAAAGGTATATATATATTGGGGCAGGGTATTTGTTTATTATTATCCTAGTTGAAAACTCATGTTTGCTTTGTCCCTGTCAATTCAAATTGTACCAACGTGCTTAGCTGTCAGGATTTTGTTCGTTTGGAGCACTGCCATGGAAGTTTTGGACCTTCTTGTCGACTGCACAGCTTGCTTGCGAGGTAGGCCAACCATGGTATCTCCTTCCTCTTGATTTTATTTGTCATTTTGGGAACTAGGGTCTTCCCCTGGCTAGGTTTTCCCTTCATTGTGTAGTTATCCATCCAAAATGAATTTTGATCCTTGTGGCATGAGGAATCAGTTAGCTTGACATTTTTGGCGGTGGGGTTTTTCTTGAGCCTATTTTTTACCCGTTATGGAAGCTCAATACCGGTACAAGGGTTTAGGTAGTTGGTGTAGACAAGCGTTATGCTATCTACACCAACTTTTTTGGGGTTGTTTATGGCTGTCCGAGGGTTGTTTTCATTTTTCATGGGCACTGACCCTAGTTTTGTGGAATGGCGAGGGGGTTTTCAACATTTTGGTTGAGCTAGGGATTTCTACATTTTTTACAATTAGTTGGGTGGTTCATGTTATGCAAAGAGTTTGAATGCACTTCAGTTTAAGTGATGCATTTGTTATCAGGGTCATGTTTTAGTTGCAAACGGACTTAGAATTTTTAGACCCAGCTTGCAGAACTTCCTTTTACCTATTATTTTCTATTATGCATTAATATTCTGATAGTTATTTGAGAATGAATATGGAAGAGGTAAATGGTTTGATACAGTTTTCTTCATTCTTAGAACACTAACTAAAAGATCCAATAGTCTAAGAACATGTTTGGTTTATGCCAGCATAACCATTGCAAAGGAGATATGTCTAAGAGACAAAAGAAGAAGGCTCCTATTGCAAAGGGAGAACTAGATGTGGAAATCATCACCAAGGTGGAATATATTTATGAAGATACCAGAGCCACCACTGGAGTAGAACCATATTACAAGTGGGGTGAAATATACTGGATGATTTCAAATAAAAATGTGCCTGATGCAGGGTTCGAAGAACTGACTATATATGAAAACATCGAGAAATATGCTATTATGAAAGTGGCCACAAGACCTTAGTTGTTGCCATGCTCAGAAGTGATTGGTTGGATTCTTCCAAGGGTATATGTAACTACTATGATCCTAGAAAAACTTCCAAATAGGGCTATGCTGCATACAGTCCTGCTTATGTCTCAATGGCATATCACCTACCTCCTGCTCAAGTCTACTTAACCGAAAGTTGGTTGAAAGAGATAAATTTGGACCTGGTTGAAATAGTCAAAAGGATGATGATACCTAGGAAGAAATTTCAAACCAAGCCGTCAGGGGAATATGAAATAGCCACACTCCAGACCCCTTATAGGTTTATAGCACTGATGCTGAATAGATTTTTTGGGAGAGCTCATGGTAAAAGTTTCAAATTGGGATGGATACCCATTATTTTCCATGTGGCCACTCAGGGGACTGTATTCAACTGGGAAAACATAGTGTCCAATAGCCTCTCATCCTGCATATCTTCAGCTTTGGGAGGGGTGTCACAGAAAAAGTCAGAGTTCTACATGAGGTCTATCTTTATGGACTGTATATTATGTACACAGTCATTTCCATCCTTGAGGTGTAATTGGGACAGGGACATAACCCCTGTATACACTGCATACAAACTATTTTGGGCACACAAATATTATAGCCACTACAAAGAGATATGTGAACATTTCATTATGCCTTTATATACTTTATTCTTCTTGACAAAATGCAACTGCATGTCCGAGGAGGCATTCAAGGTTATTGAAGAATATGGAAGTTATTATCTGACTAATGAGGAGATGTATATTAGAATGTATGGTGGCTCTTGGGCACCTTCTCTACTCCCCAAATATACCACTGATTATGTGTTACATAAGGAAGTAGTCAGGAAGGTATACATTGATGGTGTTGGAAGTTTCTTATTTGAACATAAGAAGGTAGCATATCCTTCCATACCTTTCAGGATGGGGAGTTATAAGTTTACAAAAGTTAAACAAACTGCAGAATTCATGGAGGAACTGGAGCACTTTCATTTTGGTGAAATGAACTTCCACAGGAATGACTCCCAAAATAAAGTTGCAGAGCATTGCAAAGAAGTAAATGTTCATTTTGAATACACAAATTCCTGGAACAAGGATGAAGAAATCTTCAGAAATGAAAAGAATATGACTGCATTGAAGAAGAGATTTAAACAGAATATCACCATTGTGGGTGGTAAGGGAAAAACCACAAAGAAGGCAGCTGAAGAAGAAGAGGCCAGAAAAAGAGAAGAATATGCTAGAAGACTCATGCAAGAGGCAGAAGGTTGGATAAAGCATGAAGAGGAAGAAAGAAAGAAGAAGGAAGATGCAGAGATAAAGAAAAAACAAGAAGAAAGTGAGGGTCAGAGGTTAACAGGATCGTAAGCAGACCGGCAAACTACTGAATAGGTGGATGCACAAGGGGCACATGATCAGACAGATCAAGGGCATGGATAGGATAATCTAGATCTTCAGGAGCCTGCTACAACTTCTGGCAGCACTCAAGAACAAGTTTTTTCTGGATTTAATTTGATACCTTTTATGTAGAAAGAAGGAGAAGAGGTCCCTGATCTTAGCACTATCTTCTATGACAAGGAGAAGAAGAGGATTGTCAAAAGAACTGAAAGAAAGATTGAAATAGGAGGACAATTCGGTAAGATGATAACTGATAAAACTTTGGTGTATGGCACATATTTGGATCCGAGATTGACAGCAAGAGCTGGGGTGGAATTAACCCAAGCTACAGAAGATAATGTAGGTAGATTGATGAAGGATATGGAGAAATCAAGAAAGAACGCAGCTCAGTTAAAAGAAACATTTAATAAAGAAAGAGATGAAGGCCACAAGCTGAAGAGAAAATTTGAGGACATGCAAAATGAAGTGAAGACTTCAAAGGAAGAGCTCCAGAATCTGTAGGCAAATAAGATGACTTTAGAAATTGATGTAAAGAAAAATGCTCAGAAAAACTTGGTAGAATTTCAGAGGCTATAGCTAGAGTATCAGGTGTTGAATATAGAGAAAAATGACCTCAAAGTATCATATGAAAATATGAGAAAATCTGAGTGCAGAAAAGGACTAGCTACAAAGCAAAATTGTTGAGTTTGAGACATAGAAGGCCACCATAGAAGAAGGAGAAAAGAAATATCAAGTGTAGGTAGCATGTTTTGAGGGACAGGTTGCTTCGCTGACAGCATTATTGAAGGATTCTAAAGAACAGAAGATAGATATCCAACCTTTGAAAGAGCATGTCCTAGCTCAACGAAGAAGAATTCACCAACTGCAAATGTGTATTGAAGAAGAAAGATGTAAAATATTACAGATAGATAGTAGGTTGGAAGAAATCTTGGACACCACTTCATATTTTGTAGATAGATCTTAGGATATTTTGGATGTCCTGACTGGAAGGATAGTGTAGATAGAAACCAATGAAGAAACCTCGGCAGAGCTACCAGCTAAAGATCGACATAGATTAAAGCAGGATTATGACTTATTAGAGTTTGCAATAAATACTGCAGAGGAATTCAAGAAGACTATGAAGAAAACAAGAGGATCCTATGCTTAATACCACATAAGGGTGCTGGTCACCTACAACAAATTCCAAGTTGTTGTAGAACAAATACTAGATGCAATACCAGAACATGAGCTATTCATAGAACAACTACAGAGCAGGTACTAGGAAAATGAGCAGAAGATCCAACAAGTCAAGGATCTAGATGAGCAGATCCCGAAGAATGTAGTAACTCATGCAACAGTCACCATCCATTTACTTGAAGATCAGCTACGCTTGATTCCAGCAAGAATAGAGATGGTTAAGAATTAGGCTGCAAAGTATGAGATCAACATTCGTTTTCTTGAACCCTCAGATTTTGAAAGCATAGCAGCAGAGGCCCATGCGTGGAAATTTTTTATTAATGATCAAGCAGGGCCCTTTTCATAAAAGTTCTCTATTAAATTTTGTTTAAATGTAATATATCATATAATGTATGAGAACTCACTACAGGACAAAAAAAATTGGATTGAAACGTTAGGGAAGCCCAAAATTCATTTTGGGGTAGTTCAAAACTTTTGCCTTTTTGTATAAGTAGAGGAGAGTTAGATAGAGATATGGAATTTTTCCTAGATAGATTTGTGAGAGTATGTTGTAAGAAGAACTATTTCCTTTTGCAATAAATAATTACAAGGTTCCTGTTGGAGAAAGCTTGGTGGAATATTTCAAATGATGTGCTATGGATTTGTTGAATGTGAACTATTTCGTTTTCAGATTTGTGTCCATTAACTATGATATCGTTCTAACTCTTTGAACCTATGTTCTTGTTATGAATGCGCTCTAGTTTATTCTATGAAATTTCCACTATGAGTAATGAATGCTTTTCATAAACAATGAGCTATCTTGTTGTTCATATATCTATTAATGTTCATGTGTTTTAAATTAAGTAACATCTATCTGTGATTTTTCTTAATACATGCATAGAAATACATTACTTATTGATAAATGATAATATTTCTCCCTAGGGATAGGTTAGATAGTTGGTTTTAGTTTCTTACTGTGTCTGATTTAGATGTGAGAGAGTTAAGATGAGAGGTAAGAACCTGTGCATCACATTGTGACTGCTCCTTATATTCTCTATCAATCTACATTCTTAGATAGGAACTTGCATATCATACTTAAATTCAAAAAACTAAAAATATACACGGTGGACCGGGCCATAACTGGTAAAACCTTGTATTTTGTTACTTGACCTACGGTAGCCGGACCGTAAACCGGGTGGATTCCCCATACCAAATAGTAACGGGCTAGTTGGGAACGTTTACTGGGGAGAATCCCTAATTATTGTTACCTGCGATTTTCCAGGCCTCAACAGGACTATTTTACAAAATGGGCTGAGGCAATGCCCACATATGCTGAATACAGTAAAACTGTTGCACTATTCTTATTCAACCATATCGTTGCAAGATTCAGGATTCCTAGGGCCATCATGACTGATCATGGATCACATTTTCAAAACAAAATGATGGCATAACTCAGTGTAAAATTAGGGTTTCATCACGATAACTCTACATCGTACTATCCTCGAGCCAATGGCTAGGTTGAGGCTATAAACAAAGTATTAAAAACAATGCTTTAGTGGATGGTAGGGAAATCCAAGTCAATTTTGCATTTGCAGCTTTTCTCTGCACTCTAGGCCTACAAGACTACTATCAAAACTTCCACCGGTTTTACACCTTTCCAATTAGTATATGGGCTAGAAGCTACTCTCTCGATAGAGTGTGAGATCCCTTTTTTAAAACTTGTTGTGGAACTATTTCCCAACACCACTATAGAAGAAGAAATATTCCTATATCTAAGAAAACTTGATGAAACTTGACACGATGCTACCTTAGTCAATGAAGCACATAAACAAAAAATTAAAGTTCAATATGACAGGACTATCCAACCTCGTTCCTTCAATGAAGGAGATATGGTCTTGACTTATGACCAGAAGCATGACAAGCTGGGGGCAGAAAAATTTGAGTCTATGTGGCATGGGCCCTATATTGTCAGTCACGTTTTAGAGAAAGGGGCATATGAATTGGTTGATTACGATAGGATACCTTTGGGAGAGCCCCGAAATGGGCTCTACCTCAAAAGATACTATGCCTAGGTCATCTAGCATAGAGTCTTTGTAAATATTGTTTATATTTTGCTATGTGTCTTAGCTTTGAGAAGTGTGTCTTTTGTGTGATTCAAAATGTTTTTTTTCATAAAACCCTACTTACGCATGTCTTTTGTCTAATGGATAGATGACTTCCTTCATTGGTTTTCCTAATGATGCTAATCGATATACACTTAACCTTGCATCAATAGCGTGGGTACTGTACTCTCCTACAAGTGAGCTGGTGAGTTCAGGGGGTGTTATTTTAGCTCCCTCCACCAATAATTTGGTAGAACACCAAGCCGTGATCGGATTGTTGATGGAATCCCTAGATAATGATGTAAGGGAAATTATGGTTTACCTAGACCCCGAACTAGTTGTCCAATAGCTTAATCGAGTCTACACCATTTGAAATACCCTGCTTCTTCATAATTTTCGAAGAGTTAGGTTGTTAGATGGGTATTTTGAGCAAGTTACATATCAACACATTCCGAGACATTTAAATGTTGTGTCAGATTCCCTAGCTAACTATGTCTTAGATTGGCATATTGCTCATATTTAAAATTCCATTTGAAACATAAACAATGCATGTAAATTCATAAGTACATGATCATTTCACACATCACATTTGTCACAAAAACAACTATAAATATTAAATTTTGTCATATATAAAAATTGTAGCACCGATATACAAAACTGGGTTGAAGCATCCCTAGCTTTCAATGCCTTCAAAAGTTCAGGACGATAAAAAGTTTAGAATACACATATACATAGGGGAAAATCTGAAGCTTCAAAGATTTCACTAATACATATACAAAAAGTGAAAATCAAGACATACTAATCCTCATGATGCTCATGGTAGCATGCAATGACTTGGGCCACTCTACGGAGTATCCTAGAGAACCATCCAGATACACATGCAGTATGGCGCTAATAACAACTAGGTACCTCGTCAGTAGTCATGTCAGGGATGCCCATAGTCAAGTGTTGTAGGTTCTCCTAGAGATATTCAAGCTCTTCATAAGCTTAAAAGAGTTATAGTGTCATGTCTCTAGTACCTTCTCGCCTAGCAATAGGCAACATCCCTACTGGACGGACAGATCCAATGTCTGCATGAAAACATTTTTGTTTGAGTACTACAAAAAAAAATGAAATAAAATACAAAAATTAAAAACACAAGTGGATAATGTATTTTCTTACCATGGTCATCCCATACTTCTCCCTCAGGTAGAAAAAGCTCAGGGTCATTACGGAAGTCCGCCCCCCTCATAGGCATAATCCTCCACCATAAGTAACTGGTTTCTCAACTAGCGAAAGAAGCCATATCCGTAGTGAAACTTTGGACCCTCCACCTCCAAGGCAAGGCATGGCTATAACCCATGCAATCATCCTCGGATCCTCAGGATCAAGCCTAGTAATGGTCACTTGTGGCCTCATGTGAGGCACCCACTGTAAGATAAAGGACACTATCACTGCTCCATAGCCAAAATTGCTTCAGCATTCCTATTTTGCATTTGTTTAACTGATCCTTCAGACACACCAGCATGCATTCACACCAGTTGAAGATAGTAGGATCCATGCACTGCAAAGCATATAGCATATGTGACCTAGTGGTAAGGTGGGAAAACCTAGTTCCCACCACCTTGCCAATAGTATACACTACTATCCTCAAGGGAAGATCTACTAAAGACTTGATCCTTAACTTCCCTAATTGAGACTCTATGCCTAGTGAGCAATGTTGATCAATAATAGCATCCAAGGAGGTCTCCTCTCATCGTGCTTTGGATAGAACTATTGGGATTCCCCTCATAGACAAACCAGTTAGAAAATAGATATCCTGAACCTCTATGGGTAGGATATGGACTCCCACAACAAAATGCTCCTAGTCAGGATCCCACATATCTATGATATACTCTAGTAATAAGATATGTGCTTTAATACTGGGTATCCAAAAATACTTTATAATCCCGCAGTTCTGTAGAGCCTCAATAGTGGCTGGATCATTAGCAGCCTGGTTGTCTAGAACTTCATGTTCCCTTTCCTTCCAAATCACCATGATGCACCTGTAACATGCAAATTCTGTAATTATAAAACATGTCATAGCTAAACAGGATAAAAAGCATATGAAATGATAAACTATAAAGCAAGAAGAGAACATGAAGAATTTGTTTTTTTGGTGGATTAGAGTTTTAGTTTTATTTTTCCCTATAGCAGCGCTGCTACCCTTCGCCCACAGAACACCATAGTGCTGTTGTCTATGGCTCATAGAGCACTGAGCACCTGTCTGTTGTGGACAGAGTGCCTATGGTGCCTCTATCCCAGCTTGATAGAGCACCATCGGGAACTCTTCCCGATGACCAAAATCCCTACGGTGAGAAAATTTTGGCCTTCTACCACACTAAAAACCCCTTTTTAAGATGGCTAATTTCCTATTATACATTCCAAAACAACAAATCTATCCTCTATCTTTCCTTTAAAAATATCATTTTAAAAACATGGATTTAAACAATGCAAAAGAAGTAAAATGGCATTTGTTGAGCATAGAAGGGGAAAGAATCAAAGGCTTACCTCTTCTAAGGAGAATGAAAAACCAATGGAGTGAAGCACCCTTGCAAATTCACTAGAGGAAACTCTTGCTATCAAATCCAACTACCAAAACTCACCAATGGTAAAAATATCTATCTGCCCTTTCTATTTATAGAATATTTGGATTTTTCAAAAATGCATTATAATTTATTTAATTTTGAAATCCAAATTACTTTATTAAAAGTGGTTTTTTATTTTTTTACTTTCTATAGTTTTGGGAAAATGGCTTTTAATGGTGTTTTTTGAGTTTTTTTAGGTAAATATTGGGTTATGGCTACGATGTAAGCTATTTTTTGTCTTTTTCGAGCTTAGAGCAAGACTAAAAAAGTACTGAGCATCGTTTTACACTTTTTACATGCTCATTAAAATTCCGGTAGAAAGGTGTCGAGTCTACTTTTTTTCTTTTTCAGACTCGTTAAAAGTGGATTATGAAAAAGGAACCTAGTTTGGGAGTTATATTTAAGCTCTTTTCAGTCTCCTAAAAACACAAAAATATTTCCAAGCGAACTTGTTACGTTCACGCTTGTAAAAGAATCAAAATGGTTGACTAGTCGGGGGTAGGTTATCTCTTTTTCAGACCGACTGGCCTTATTTATGAAAAAGGACCTTTTTGGAGTCTTCTTAGTCATTTCAGACTCTCTAAACATGAAACAACAAATGATTTTACTTCCATCGGACTCGTAAAACTAAATGATGAAATATCCTATTTGAGAACGAACCCCTCCTTTCTTAGTTTCATGAAAAATATGAGAATGGACTCATCATTTGATGAGCTTTAATGAGTGTTTGTTACCCTCTTTGGACTCGTAAAAATGAAAAGAGGAACTCACCTTTCGAGGTGGGGAAATTAAAGGAAAGGGGAATGGTTTTCATTTTTTTTATGGAAGTAATCTACAATCCACCTTTGAACATGGAACTTGTCTGCATTTGCATATTTAAACAATTTGGTTTTCAACTTATCTCCGAGTCGATCCACTTTTGTTAGTCACCTGACTCCTTTGAGTCAATTCAAAGAATTCTTTTTCGTATTCCTTGCATTACACATGGTTCTATTTTCGTTAATTTAATGTTTCCAAGTCATGTGTCGTGCTCAAACTAGACGCTAAACGGGATGTGTCATGGACAAAACTTAAAGCATCCCAAAAAATGTCTATTTTTGCTTCCTAAATAGCATCCTTTATGGTGTCCAAAATAGCGTCTCTTTTTTTGCTTCCAGAATAGAATCCAAGTTTTCTTCCTGAATAAATTCGAGGTTTTCTTCCATAATAGCATCCAACGTTTCTTCCTAAACAATGTCAAGGTTTGCTTCCTAAATAACGTCATATTTTGCTTCCTAGCGAGTGTCTTCTTTTACTTCTTAAATGACACCCCTGTTAGCACCATATTTGCATCCTTAATAGCACCATGTTAGCATCCAACATTGCATCCATTTTTTCTACCACTTTAGCATCCCATTTTGCACCATGTTTTACTTCCAAATATGTGCCAATTTTTGCTTCCAAATTTGCACCAATTTTTGCTTCCTTTTTTGCATCGTGTTTTGCTACCAAAATGACACCAAATATTTATTCTATTGTTGCACCATATTTTTATTCCTATGTAGCGCCATTTTTTGCATCCAAAGTAACGTCATATTTTTCTACCATATCAATGCCATGTTTGGCTTCATCATTAGTGCCACACGTTGGATCATTTTTAATGCCTAGTTTCGCATCTCTCATGTTTTGGTCACTAATTTAGTCGTTTTTAGTAATTTAATATACGAGTTTCAGTCATTTTGTTTGGTCACCTATCTCTTATTTTTTGCTTACTAATTTAGTTGTTTTTAACCGATATTATAATATCATTAGGGCATGGAGGAATCAAACCACCAACCTCCTACTTGTAAGGCAGGCGCTCTTCCATTGAGCTAGGACCCTTTAAGAATTTGGAAACCTAACTTACAGAGTCCTATATAATGGTAAAAAGAAAAGGATCAATACACAACTTTGAGTATGTAATGGTCAACAAAGGATGATATATTGTATTATCTTCAACATGGCATTGATTACGTTCCTTGGTTCTCTGTATATCATTTTCCTATGATTGTAAAGTTTCTATCATTACAGTACCAACATCTGTAGCTTGTGAGGTAGTGGCATCACCTTTTTCCTATGATCTGGTGGTATCATGGGCCTAAGCTGATAGTGTCATCAACTAGTTGAGCCCTCTATAACTAAGAAACAAAATTATCCTCAATTCCTAATTCTATTGTAGTGCCACTCATTCCTCTAAGTTGCTGACTATCATCAACCCAGCTACTCAAACGAATTATTGGTCTCCCACTTTGAAGTGTTCAGTAAATATAATCCAAATGGGATGAATCTGAAGTACTTTCAATATTACTCTCTGCTACAACCCTATCATTCTCTGCAATCATAAACGCATTACATTATATATGTCCTTAAACTATGAATTCTAAAGTTCGAGTCCAAGGAAAACAATTTATAATCTAGGATATGTTCAATAACCAAAAATTTTAAAAATTACATATTGCTCCATGAAAAACGGATCTAAATGGGGTAGATGGTCTAATGAGAACTGGATGTTGAAATGTTGTTCCACAATAATCAGTCCTTCCTTATAATATTATAGATAGTGGTGGTACTTCTCTATCATTAATTTTCCCCAAAATCTTTTTCAATAGGCATCACATGAAATAGATCAAACAGAAAATCACCTTCAGCTCAACCAAGCTAAGTTTGAGATAACAACAGATAAGTTTGAGATAAAAGTATGAGGACTCAACCGTCCACATATATTTTGATTTAAGGCAGCTACAATATCTTGTCAAATTTCTGACTCCATAGCTGCCTGAAGCATACGAGGATCCTCAAGAATATGACAAACAATAGTTGATGCAACATTGTTAAACCTTGAAAATAAGCAACTAGTAGGAAAGATGAGAAAATAAACCAATCCACCTCTTTCAAGGAAACACAATGCTATGGTATGCACCCTTTTTAGCCTTGCATATAGTTGGAGAAGAGCTTGTACAACAGTTGAGGTAAGATTCACCTGAATGAAGTTGCAAACTATGTTAATAGTTTTTTTCTACTCTTCAGTAGTTATGTACCCTTTAGGCACAACCAACATGTGCTTTGTATGATTTTGATGATTAGACTCCAAATTCTCAGTATTCTCAACATCACCATATTTTTTCTTGGACTATTTAGAATCAAATTTTTTCTTCAACTATAGAAAATTATCGACAACTAGTAGCATGGGGATCACATACTTAAAATATGGAAGGCTGTCACATTTTTATGGATCCAGGTAAAAGCTAGACAAGATATCTAGCAAAATACTAACAAGACCATTGTCAACAGCAATTTCACAAGTTGTATTGTATCCATGTAAAATGAGATCCAAAACATGAGATGGCATGGAAAACATGCTATTATCCTTTCCAAGATCCCAATTACAATATTTCAGTTGTTCTACAGGAAATAATATAACTTTGGATCTTGCTTGACCATAGTTTTGAATGCATGATGTTAGCAGAAATTCCTTCAAAGGAAAAGCTAGAGATTCCTCAGTTCCTATATTTTTGGAGGTCACTGCTCCTTAAGTAAGATGACATGTGGCAAAAGGGCATAGTGGCATTTAGTGTCTTTTGATGGTTTAGTGGACTTCTCTCTGGTTCGGTGCAGTTCTGTTTGCTGGAGTACTGAAAACTGTTATTTTATTCAAATGAGGTCTGATGAGGTTGGAACCCATCTCAAACATCCTAAAACAATTAATAATAATATAAAAAATTTAAGGATTTTCCCTTTCTACCCTTATACATTAAGAATGATATGTCATCATTCAAGGAGCACCTTGAAAGCACCTCAAAGACCCTGAGAACATACTCCTAATGGAACTTCCTAAACACTCCCTCTAGGAGCATGCTTCGAGAACAAAGTGTGAGAGGCCAAGGATCCCCTGCAATGTAGCTTCAAAGAGTCCAGACCAAGTTACAGGAATCATGAGTCAAATTATGATTTTCTGATTTAAATTGGACTATGTAGTCAAAAGATCCAATTCAAAACTTTCTGAGTTTGACTTGGGTTGACCAAGTTGACTCAGTCATCACAAGTCAAACTCATGACTTAACCCTTGAGTAGAAATTTATGGAATTTTGCACCCAGGAAAAGGTTTTATACCCAATTTTCACTATTTTTTTCATTCTTTTGCTTGATGGAGGTGTTTTCTACTTGCTGGTGTGAAGGGACAGTGACAAAATCATCCACAAAGAGGCTACCTGGGCAGGGTTAACTCAAATTTTTATTTGGATTCTAAACTCACCTTATGAATGAGAATCGAGATTATCATCATATTATAGATGATACATATTCATTGTGAAATTTTGAAGATCTATTGAAATCTTGTAATATATGGAGATGGCTATTTCAAATATCAATGAAAAGTGTTTTTAATTCAAAATATCTGTATATATTTATTTTATATTTGTTTTTTTTCCTGATCCAATTCAAAACTTTAATAATTTTGCCCTGTCAATTTATTGATGATTCCGAGTCTAGTGACTATGGTCCAAACAGAAGAAATTGAAAGAGAATAACATTTGGTTCTCTTCTTCTAGTGTCCATATATAAAATATTGCTAACTAGTTTTACAATGAAATCCAACCTACGGGACAAACATCTGGTATTTTTAGAATAACCGTGACCCACATGTTGAACATCTGGTAGCAAACTTGAATCTCACCATGAGAAGGATCAAAATTTTACATTGGGATTCAGGATATAGATCACAAGTGCAGCATAATTTTAGAGGTATTAAACTTTGAAAGTCAATTGATGATGACTAAAGAAATTATAAAAACGCATTATACAAGCCAAGTCAGATTTGAAAGAACAAAATTTTAAAAAATAAAAATATAATGCCTTTTCAGCAATAGAGAAAATGCAATGATATCATGCGACGAACACCTTAAAGTAAGATACATAAATAAATAAGTACAAAAATATAATATTCTAATGTTCCCACCACTTTGTGCTTTTCTTTTTTGAATGCTATCATAAAAGTTGTAACAGAATATAAGCATTTGGAGCCTAACAACTTCAGAATTACTGTGACCTCATCCATTTTTAACTCCAAATAAAATTAAAACATTGATGACCAGGAAATAAAAATACATACACACTTGTCAACTCTTAAAGTGTAAGTCTATGAATCCAGCGTTTTAACCTTTATCTCAACTATTGAATCTAAACATTCACCTTGATCTCTTTAAGCAATTATGATTTCATTTATATTCCTATCTGACATCTTGTGATGCCACTTGATTCCCGAAAAAAATGCATAATATCAAACAGTAACTCCCAAAATAAATGGACATCCCAATTAACATTGACACTCTATGAATACCAGATTTTCTTATACACCTAGAATACTACTATTACAAATTCCAACTTTCCAAAGAGAGTGAAATAATGGTCATAAGCTCAAACCATCTCAACCACCTGTGACAATTACAATTGTTGATAAAAAAATACTTCCATGGTATGTACTATGAACATATCAACCGTTAAATTAAATTCTTGCAAAGTGTACTGAATGCAAAGAGGTGATCTTTAGACCAGATAAAAAGGAAATGGACATCCTATTATATTAACATAGACTTGTGATATCTACTTGGTGCATATTGTAAAGATGTCAAATTGTTGTTGTTGTTCGACTTGGAAGTTGGAACACAAGCAAACAAGCATAAAAAATCTTTTAAGATATTTTATACTCTGCTTTGCATGCATCAACTTTTCTGAATTCATGCTCAGTGGAATAGTTAAAGGGAGATTTGTTGGATTTTGATTTCATCTTTTAGAATGTGATATATGTCTGTGCAGAATTAGAAAGAAACATGCTATTGGTTTGGAGTATTTGATTTCCATTGAGTTAAGATGCCCCTATAAGGAATTTCTCACACACATATACACTCATCATACCTTGAAAAGTTGAATGCAAGAGTGCTTTGTGGATACAAGGGATTACAAGTAGATGAATAAATTGATAACAAAAAAATTGTAAGTTACAGATCCATAAAATTTATGTTCAAACCACTTGCAAGAACCATCCCTTTGTCTTTTCCTGTGTTATCTATATTTGCATTGTGTGTAGATTATAAACATCTAAAATAATCAGAATTTTAAAAAATTAGAACTCACTTTATAATTTAAGGATTTCTTTTTGTCACACAAAGACAAGAGAGACCCTCATGCTTTGCTACTCCACAATTAAAAGTGAAAACCAATCACAAAATAACTGAATTTGAAAATCTGAAACAAATAGTACCTCTAACTTAGTTTTTCTTAACAAGGAATAATGAAAGTTTATTGTTGAAAATAGGATGTATTAACAAATATCACATAGACAACATTTGTAAGACAAGTCAATGCAATAAGAGCATTGCATTATCCATATCCATCAACTGTGGGACTAAACATTTACTATATTATACCATAAACAATTGGGATCCACATTTATCATTTTTTCCCATTTTTTCCAGGCCAATAGTAAATAGATGGTAATCTTGAATTCCAAACTTCTAGTAGAAAAATGATGTTCATGATAAATGCTTACAGTAGTGGCATTAAAGCAGCAAGACAGTGTCAGTTTCATACATTTTTCAGTTGGAATGAGCATTTACCATTTTTAGATGGACCAGTTGCGATAGTTTATTTAGGTGTCACGATATAGACCAACTTGTCTGCACCTTCCTTCTCAAAAGGGTTGTGAGATCAATTTTGGGTATCGAACTTAAGGATGATAAACAATAAGTGTCCTGAAGTTATAAAGGTTGGTTAGAATAATATCACTTCTGATCTCATGAAAAATGAAATGTATTTATCTTTAGAGCAGTACCAGCACTTACGACCGTACACTGAGTTCCAACGAAAATGCTGCAGTTGAACAATATGACACAATAATAACCAATTTTCAGTTGGGCACAGCCAAATGGAGAAAATATAGATGCAAAGAGGTTGCACTATAATGTTTCATACAGTAAATTATATTCCGTACTTATCTTCCATACTGCTAGGGAACTATACTCTTCTTGTAATAAAGTTCTTAAAAAACAGTATCCACAGTGGCAAACTTACTGTGATTTATTTTAATTGAAGAAAACAATAGGTAAAAAAACAAACATGCAAGCAAAGGAAAAAATTCTAGTAAATTGAGGTAAAAAGCGTGAAGATTATTAAAATAGCGTAAGTTCTTAAAAACATCTGAACAAAAATTGTAGAAAATCTGATTTAAACATAGAGATTTAATATCTATACATAAAAAATAACCATAGAAGAAAGAGGGCTTGGGCAGATCGCACAAACCCTGACTGAAAAAGTAGTGAGCTGATAAAATATCACAAGCCCATAGAAAACTTGACAAATCTATATTGACTAGAATAATGAATAAACCCATACTAGGACCCTTAGACCTTGTAACCAATAAAATGAGAAACCTTTCAAACAAGAAAAAATGAAAGTGGAGAAGGAAGAGCATCTTGACGAGGAAGTCACTCTATAACCCTTAGACCTTGTAACCAATAAAATGAAAAACCTCTCAAACAAGAAAAAATGAAAGAGGAGGAGGAAGAGCATCTAGACGGGGAAGTCACTCTTTTCATTGAAAAGTTGCAAGAGATCTAAGACAAGCTGGAGATACTCAATGAAGAAGCTAATGAAAAAGTATTGGAGGCAGGGGAAAATGTGATACATCCATTGGATATGAAACACAATGAAATCATTCAAACAATTTTTGATTTTTTGGTTTACTATGTTTCTAAGCTAGCCTACATTTTCCAACATCTTGACTAGAGAAGATCATAATGTTTTCAAGTATCTGGTATCTCTTGATGTTAAGGATTACAAGCCTATAATCCTCCATCCTAATCATTTACATTTTATCCTAATCCTTATTTTGAAGATACAAAGCTTGTCAAAGCATTTTCATTCTATGGCAATGGAAGCACAAAGATAATTGGCACTATTTTAAAATGGAAAGATGGAATGGACGAGACGAATGGAGTTAGACCAAGGAATGTATGAACGAGTTGTCTTCTCAAGAATAAATTTTATTCACTTCATTTCGCAAAACCTATGAGGATCCTCTAGATGGAATACATGATGAGGTAGCTGAAATGATTAAGGAAGATCTGTGGCAAAGACATTAAAGGACTTCAATAATGAATATAATGAAGGTACTTGAAAAAGAATCGATGGCATTAACAAGAATAATGAAGATCAAGATGACAATGAGGATGAGGCCTACTGAAAAGCTGCAACTCCTGTATATGGCATTGATTTTGAACTAAGTGCTTACTAACAGCAAAAGGTTACCACCACATGAGAAAACTACTCAACACTGAGAAATTAGTGGAGCTACCTGAAAACTATTTCGGAGGCCAGAGAAAGTCTTCCATCTTTTTAAGAAGGTTATCCATGGATGTCATGTTTGTGGAATACCCTCTGAGAAACCTCTTGTAGTAGCCCATGTGTCCCAAGGTTTACCACAATGTGTGTTCATTTGTTTAGGCTGCTAGGTTTACAATGGCCGCAATCTTGGCTGGGTCCACCAAAACTCCATCCTTGCATAAAATGTGACCCGACAGAGTTAAAAACAGTGTACAATCTATGGATTGGCCCATTATTGATTTTAGAAAGACCCCAACCTCCTTCATTAGTAAGAATCAGGATTGGTCATACCCAAAGAATAAATTTTGGCCAATGTTGTGGGCCATAGTGGAATCTATGGATTGGTCCTACATGGATTGGAAAGGATGTTCATTCAAAAATTGGAAATTAAGCTTATACCTTTTTTGGCACTAAAAGGGCCCCCAAATTAGACCTCTGCCTCTGACGTGTTCTATTTTGAGCTTTTATATTAAAATACCCCTATTGGATCTGGAAGAATTAGCTAGGTGACCCCGAAAGAGGAGCACCTCTACAACAAGTGCAGGAGAAACACACAAAGTAGTACTATTTCTTATATTATTAAGGGCGAGCCCTACAACAAGAGCAATAGGATCATGTTGTAATGATCTAATCCAATATGCTATATGAAATTAGTGGAGCTACCTGAAAACTAGTTCAGAGGATTTTCACAACATTGAATGTAGATCATTACTGGAGCACAAGAGGAAGAATGGACAATTGATGCCATATTGTTGATCTTTTACTTTGTCAAAATGATTGATTAGTTTTTCAAGGGGGTATAAAGAAACTCTCAACTACCTAGGAGAAAATCATGACTTTGTTGGAACAGTATTAATCCTCTTTGACAAGTTCAAAGACTATCAAATCTGATATATTGAGTAGCTAACCAAATACGGACAAAGGGTTGGTTGGTTGGACTCTGCAGCACTGGGCCAGGAATGTTATTGGGCTTAATTGAATATTTGATGGTACAAGATTGCATATTTACTCTTTATTCTTTATCCTTGTGTATCATGTTTTTAAACTAATGCCACGATTAGGTATATTTCAGCAGATCAATTCTTTCTCTTCCTTCCTTCTTGATTGGTGTCATCCTTGCTCTTAATGACCTTGAAAGGATCATTAGCATATTTGTGATTTAGCTGTCAATCCCTTGCTAATCTTTGTCGTATTTAATGGATCATCAATAATGCTATCAGAGTGTACTGTTACTCTAAGTAACTATTTTTGGTGATGTTGTTGGTTCATCTATTTGCATGATATGTTGGTTATGTATTGGTTTAACATGAATATTCAATCACTAACTTGATTTCCTTCAATCTCCATTGGTACATAATATCATATGTTATTTTAGTTTGCACAGTAGGACATATTCTCTAACTTTAATACCTTGCTGATTTTCTTCATTATCAACTTTCAAATCCTTTGTTTCCACCTTTTGAGTTTCTTAGCCCAATTAGAAGTCACCAGTCTTAGTTGACCAGCCATCTTCCTTTTTTTTGCTATGTTATAATCAGCCATATTCCTTCTTTGAACATCAATAGTAAGATAGTTTCATGTGAAATCTGAATCATGAATAGAGATAAGCCCTTGAGATGGAAAAGCACAAGCTCCAAAGTAAAAGGAGAGATTTTGTGGTGACAGTGGGCAACACCCGAGTGGCACCAAAATTGTCCTGATCAATATGCAGGACTTCATGTTTTTAACTGCAAGTTTGGGAGCTAACAGGAATGATAATATATAATTTCCAAGATGGAATGGACTTCAATACAAATAGCAATAAGGAAATCCATGAGTTTATAGAAATTGCAATTAATGGGACCAATCAAATCGATCATGTGATATTTCATGGCTTGTACTGTATTTGGCCATTCAAACAATCTAGATCAAGTTTCATGTATGTTTGCAATTCATTTTAAAATTTTATTTTTCTGGAATCCAAGTTGCTGTAACATTTACTTGAGTAATCAAAGGCATCCAATTCCCTCAATATATGAAAAAAAACAGCTACCTAAATGTCTACATCCTCAAAAGTAAGAAAAATATATGTTGTCTTCACGTGTGATAGGCCCTCTTCATTGTTAATATCACAAAGTTTAAAATCTCATAACAATCAAATTTCATATCCAAATAAATAAGTATATTCAACCCTCCAGTAAATTAGGTCTAGCCCAAGTGATTGTGATTGTGGAATGGAATGTTATCCTCCCCACCAAGAGAGGTTCTATTCTGATAAGTGATATAATGAGCTCATAATATGTATATTATTGCATTGGTTTCAATCCCTGATTTTTGCTTGGCCTTGTACACCCTGAAGAATATATGGTTCACCCCTGGTACCATATCGAGGGTACCATCTCAAAATGTTTGAAGGAAATGCCCAGGAGATTTACACCATGAAATTTACCTGGAAAAAAAGTGTATATATTCGACACTTGAAATGGGGATACATCGTGGCCTCATTGTGTGTTGTTATCTCTATCCCTATAGCATAAAATAGCAGGATCTGATATCCAAATACTATACCACCTACTCCATGCTTTCTTGGATTACCATCAGAAACTTTGTTGAAGTTTTAGCAAAAGGGGCATGGATTTTCCATGACAAGCTCGTTAGCATGGCCGTATCCAAAACCCCCCAAATACTTCCTTTCAATTGAAAAGACCAATATGTTTCCTGTATCGTGAAGATTCTCAAATATTGCACTACAGGCTCGTGGATGTTAAAGACATACTAGGGGTAAGAGATTTTATCAGTGCATTCACCATGTGAGTAGATCATGGAAATATCCTCGTAACATTATCTACACCAAAGGTGGGTTTACATGGCTTGATATATTTATTCAAAATTGGAAACAACAACCAATAATTTATCATAAATTTGACCTGAAACAAATATCCTAGCACACTGTTATCTACCTAACTTTACCCTAAACCAACATGACCTGCGCGGAGTTATTTATTTAGCTTACCTTAAATCAAGGTGGCCTCCCTTGGGAAGCCACCTGAAATCAATCTAATATGCCAGAAATAGACTAGAAAGATTGTTATTCTTTAAGGGGGTGTGATTTACTAACCACAGAAGAGAAAATGAAATTTCCATGAGTGATTCAACAGTTGTAAACCCTGCGGGATATTAGCAAAGGGGTTGATTATATCATCCTTGACTGCATCAGAGCTCACCAATGCCAGTGATGATGATGGGGATGCATTCCTCGTCATCCCAGAAATGGCGGGAAATCTCTAGGACAATGTTCACATCATCTTTTTAGTGGTCTTTTACCTCCAAATCTAGATCACCCACCTGCAATAATCCCCGATAAACCAACATAAATGCCAAATCAGGATGATTTCAAGGAATGGCTTGTACCAGAAAAAGAAAAAAAAACAAGTTTATTATAGAGTCGAGAAAGAACGGCTTCTTGAAGTGAAGGAGATGGAAGAAGATGAAGAACCTTGAAATAAGGATACCTAGGTGTATTTCATGATAGAAGAAGAGGTGAAGAGGGCGGCACAATAAGAGGAACTTGTCGAGATCTGACCAGTGATCAAATTTGAAGGGTGGGTCTTAATTTCGATTGAAAGGTTATTTATTTTCTGAGTCCTTAGAGAGAGATGAGAAAAATAAATAATTGTGAAAAGTATACTTTTGGCAAAAAAAAATGAGTCTTTGAGAGAGATGAGTAAAATAGATAATTGTGAAAAGTATACTTTTTCACCAAAAAAATGCAAAAGACAAATATTGTAACAAAACTATTCTATTGTATTTTTTCCAATTGGAGCACACTTTATTATACAAAAAAAACTACATAAACTATGCCATAACCATATTGGGACATTCATGTGCAATCCAAGCTTGAGAGATGTAAGAATGATAAGGATTGGGCAGCTAAGAAAAAATAATATACAACTAAAAGAACATTAAAAAAAAAATTCCTACATACTAAGCAAGTTAGCAAAGTTGGCATAACCAGGGTCAGAGCATCGAATTTTTTTGTTCAATGCCTGTCATGAAAGCATACATGTATGGAATGAAGGGGAAATGGAATCAAGCCTACGTCAATTGAAACTCACTACATGTATGAGTCTCAACAGACCGCCTTTTAGATTGAACCAAAATACCAAAAGAAGTTTATTAATGGCTATATTTGAGAAGTTATAGGTGTGAGTAATTAAGGGCTCGAGGCTCTAAAATTTCTTGTGTTTCATACCAGTCCACGTTTCATTGAATCAACAGTCATGGTTAGGAATTTAAGTTATTTAATGAAAGCAATTAATGTGTATAACCCTTATGTCGAAACCATTTACCATGCTGATGCAGGCCACTACCCTCTTTATTGTCTTACCAAAAGGCATGATAATGAGGAAGAAGACCATAAATTATAGACTTCACCTTCAAAGAATGCCTTGAATCACATAGGTAAGGAGTGATAAGAAGATCACAACAAGCCAACGTGTCAAATCTAAGTTGATGGTGTTAATTAAAGACTTATATGGTAAACTTAATATAAGACTTAATTATAGTTGTCTCTTATTCTTTGTGTCAATTCATATTATAAGGTGGGGATTTGCATGTGTATTATAGTTTTCGTGAGTCCATGATATTCATGCAAGAAATGAATTATTGCAGAGGAGGACTTGTTAAACCAGCCTTTTTAATTTCATTTTGACGAAAAAATAGTGAACATTGGTATCGAGGTTCACATAGATAGTAGGCACAAAGTTTTGATCTCGTTTTGGGCCTAGTAGTAGACTAGTGGTTGATCTTTTTTGTTATAGTCATAGTTGTTGGCACATTGTCACACTTTATATTGCATCCCCAAGTGACTTGGTAGTCAGAGTCACATCTCGATGGCTAGTGCCTCGTAGTCATCAATGATTTATGGCCATCTTGCACAACTAAGCAGTGAGTGCATGACATGAGTGAGTGAGTGATTATAATTGATCATATTTCCAATATTTTGAATAATGAGTTGAACTTTATAGCATAGGAATTTCAACATATTGACAAATTTATATGGATGGGTAATTTCAAATGTTGCCCTTCTTTTGAAATGTTGATATAAATTATGCCCCTCTTGATTGGAAGGGTGAAATTCAGATTTTAAATTTCTTTTGAAGGGCAATTTTAACTTTACACTTCTAGGGAGGGCTAGAACCCTTTGGAAGGGTTGTAAAGGGTTCAATTTTGAACGCTGGATCCGACTACATATTCAATAAAGTCGGGATTTTGAGAAAGGATGGTACCTTCTACCGAATGTAATATATGTCGCCATAGCGATGAACGTCCGTTAATATAGAAACTTTGTGGACTATGTGTCGCTATAGTGACGATTGTCGAGGACATTCTCATTTTTTAACAAAATTTTACACTGGTTTTTCATGAAAATTTGATTTTAACTTATTCGTGGAAAATTATCTTGGGACTTTTGAGCCATATATAGTAGTGGTCAATGAAGTGTGTAATTATTTTTCTTATCATGTGGTAAATGTCTTGGTTTTCCATGTATATAAAATATTTAGATACACATTGTTTGATAATAATATGATGAAACAGGAAGTCTGAAACAATCATTCCATGCTCTAAGACAAAGAATTGGTCCCCAAAATTAGCTTAGACAGAGATACGACAAAGTGTTTGACAGAAGATACCACCCAAGCCATTTGACAGTTAACATTAATATTCATATATGGACTGTTGGGTTTATACAGTGACATCTAGATATGTGCTTTTAAGTGTTTTATAACTTTCCCCAACCAAAAAGACATAACCAGTCATTTCCAACTTCCAAAAATTACCCCAACTCTTAGCAGGGTCTTTATAGTTTGGTTCAGTCATTACTTAGAGGGCGGACTAGATCAGCTTACAGTAGATGACCTACTCTATCCTTTTTTACAATTATTTATGCTATAGTTTGAGTTAGGGAGATAGCTAGGACAATCCCAAAAAGGTCACACTCATGTCCTATGTTCAAGATAGATGCAATACATTCTAAAGAGGTGGAAAAGCCATACACAATAATGATATATAGTTTGGCCATAACCCTAGCATATCCAAGAATATCTTAAATATTCTGAAAATATACCTGACCTCAAAAGGCAGTATCCTAGAACTTATCTCATGTACCATAATTATAGGAAAAAACCCTCAACATGCATATATTTTTTCTCCTTCCCTTGCCTCATAACTATCATAAAATGATAAAATGATAAATGTCTATAACCAGTATGAAAGACATGCATCCCACAACACACATAAATTCTCTATGGAATTTTCTGGTAATCATGTGGCTCATAAGTAGTAATTAAACCTTAAGCTTGCTTTGCTTGATAGATGGACACTGAGCTCATGTCTAGCTTGTCTAACTTCAATCCCTTGGCACCTACACTCCCTAATTTTCCTGGTAGAGTGAACAAAGAGTATCAAACTTCACTGCTTGATCCAGATTCCAAAAGTACAACCAGCAAGGGTAACACTCGAGTACAATCATGTTCACTCCATTAATATCCACAGGTGACCCAATGGGAGGAAATATGACTTCTAATACATTATGTGACATGTATAGTGAAGGAAGTGCCCAAGCCATCTCTAAGATGAACTGAAAATTACAAGAATAAAATAAAATACATCACAAAATTACAAAAATGTGAGCAAATAAGTAGAGCATCAATAATATAGGTTTCTATCACTAAGTTGCAAACAACTGTCAATGATCAGCTTTCCTGGTCTAGCACTATAAATTTTCCACTCCATCTCCTAGAATTCCATATGCAAAGTGTGTGGATGTATGGGATTTTCTTGTCCAAATCTATGTGGCAGTGAAGATCCTCGCAAAGCACAGGATGCATTTCTCATATCATTCAAGGTCGATCTTCAGTCATCTCAGATAAAATGTTTTCTTCAAATTTGTAGACTATCAGTCTAGGTTCCCTTCATTAACACAAATAAAAAGACATGAGGTGAAATGCCAAATGAAAATCTCCTACACTGAGCATGGACTCCACATTCTTTTAGCTTGGAATGGTCTTCAACCAGTTTCATTATGCATTTCATTATGACTCTTTTTTGTCTTCCACACTAAATGCTCACCCTTGTCAATCAACTTTTTATTTATTTGTAAAATTTTGTGAATATTCTATTGTTTGTCACTATCAAAACCCATAAGTTTCAATCAACTTCAAGTCCTTCATATTTTTCTTTGCAAAATTTTATGAATCTTTAATTTTCTACCACGGTTTATTGTCACGGATTCCAATCAATCTCATTATGATTGCAAGCTTCATGGGTTCTTTGCTAGTATGTCTTATTGGTGGTTTCTTTGTAAGCTATTTTAGGTAAGGATAAACCGTAAAAAATGGAAAATTTTTGACATTTAGACTATTGCTAAAAAATTTAGTAATTTCCAATAAATGATGATATTTATTATTTTATTTTTATAAAGATATATGTTTATTAAAATTTTATGTATGAACAATCTCTTTATAATTTTTTTTCTCCCGAGTCCGTTGCTCCTGAGCCCACGTGACACCTCCTCATTTTAGGCCTGCACGTTTCAAGCATCCATGGCCACCAGAGGGGGTGCTCCTTCCCCTCCCCCTGAGCTCGTTTCTTTCAAGAGCCTGGTAGAAACATGCAGTAAGAGGAATATCATTGTGAATCCACATAAATTTGTCAATAAATTAGATAGAATAGCCTCGGTTGATCTTCCTTCAAAACAGCCTTGCCGAACAATAATGAACACCGCAGATCAGGACCTTATTGGTTAGTTTATTGGCCTCTGGCCCTCCCCCTCAAGTTCAAAATCCTACTAAGCTAAGAGAAACAACAACATACATGGGGAATCCCATCTCTGAGGATCCATTGGGAGTTCATATCCCTTGTCTTCGAACATGCTTTTGAACGCATGTGCCTAAGAAATCGGTATATGCATGTCCCTGATGGAAGGCGGTGTGTGTGATTGGAAGTGCACAAGAGGTAAGTGTTTTGAATGTTTTGAATTTTTGTTTTATGTTTCCATTTTTTCATTATTTTTTATTTTATTATATATATTATATATATATATATATATATGAAAATATTTGTGTCATTTTCTCAGGTTTTGGTTTGTCTATTACATCTCATATTTTGTGTTCCCTCTTAAACCACGGTTTAAGGATGAAATATAGGGTAACTATTAGGCCATAAAATTTATCATTGGGGTTTATAGGAAATGTGTAAGGCTCCAAATCATCACGCATGTACTTCATAAGAGATTGTTTCCTACAAGTGTGATTTGGTGGAAATGTCAAGGTTGATAAAACTAAGCATGATCCTTGGGGATCATTCCATAGGTAGAGGTTGGAATTGAAGGTATTGAGCCATAAAATTTACCACTAATACTCATGTACAATGAATGGGATATTTAACCACCATGAAAACCTAGCAAAGCGTATGTGGCCCCACTCCCACCCCACCTTATCTGCATGGGACTATTTTGCAATTCGTCAACGGATTTTTGTCCTCAAAATGTGGAGATGTTGGGGTTTCCTCTACAACCAAAGACACTCCTACATCCCGTGACATGAGCTTTTCCAAAGAGAAAAACAAAGTTATCAGATAAATTCTATCAAAGTCCATCTCCTCGCTTCGCAGTAGGTAAAATGAAAAATAATACTCAAATATGTCAGTTAAAGGGAATTTCACATAACAAACAAAATTGCTTTAAACTTTAATAGAAATTTGACAAACATCAAAAGAATCATCAAAAATTGAACCAATTATTCTGAATCTATAATGAAAAATCCACCAATGCCATAAAGATTGAGTAGCTAGCTATTTTTTCCTTGAGAGATGTCTGCTTATAAGGCCAAAGATGTAAAAACATTTGATCCACTTCTTCAAAGTAACACTATGGGAATTATTGAAATGCTTGTTGCTTCATTCCATTTTAAACCAAGACCAAAATGTCCTTGAGAGTATAAAGAAAGTTGGCTTTTGTGTTAAGATTGATATCCACTTCTTGTGCCTTGGATTTTCTTGGTAAAAATGAGGGTATGAATGGGTGGTTGTCCAAAAAAACCTTGTAGGGTGACATTTTGGTAGCACCATGATAGGTGGTATTGTACTACCTTTTTTCAAGGGGGGTGTAGGGGGGTGTTATAGCATATTTCACCACTCTAGGTGAATCACACTTTGTATGGCCTTCCCCTGTCCCGCTGCAGACTCTTTAGACCCCATGGACCATATTTTATCCTTTGATGTTTCCTTGATCATCCCTTAAAACTATATAAAAGATGATATACGTGGATTTTTCCCCGATAACTGCGTACATACGCGAGTTTGACCCCTATATCCACGTACATCGGGATGTGTGCATAGTCCAAATCCTTTTGGAGTTTTCCTTGACATGGATCTGACTCATTTGACTCCTGGTCTTCCATATGCCTTGAGATCACTCAGATTCGACCCTTCATTATCCCTTGTGAAGCTATATAAGGAACCCCTTGGTACATTGAAGGCATATAGAGAGATTGAAAGAAAAGAAACTATAGTCCATTGTTGCCAGAATTTATGCTTGATTCTGCATCCCTTTGTCCCTTTAAAGCACCGTTGTGTTCTTCCCAAGATTGCCTTTTGCTAGTGAGCTTGCTATCGTGAGATGGAGGATTGAGGTGGTGGAGGCCCAAGTGGGGGATTCAGTTTCTCTGGTTCACAGACGTGCCGTCAGAGGTTGTATCTATCTTGTAATCTATGATTTATATTAATAAGAACTATATTTCCTTGTCCAATGATGTGTATTTGAGTGAATGTTCTATCCATTGGAATATGTCAAATGATTTTACATTATTGATTATATATGCTAGAATAGATCTAACACCATGATATATAGTATGCTTGTATTGTTTACTTGTTGTTGAGGAAGTATTATATCAATTCAAGATGAAGATTGGAAAGCTCAATGGGGATCTACTTCAACCGTCCGGAATAAGGTACGAGGTATGATCCTTTAGTGTTAGACATTTTATTTCTATTGCATACAGTCAATCCCTCCTGTGACTGTCCTCCTAAGCTTTGATTATATTGAGGTGACCTTAGTGACCTTACCTAGGATATCAAGGGGGTACTTGTAGAGGTTATTCTGCAGGTGTCACAGCTAGGTAGAGGTCAGACAGCATAGTCGCTATATGCGTTGAAGCTGAGGGCCACTATAATTGGTTACGTACCTCCGCTTGTAGTGTATGGGAGTTTCGAGCCTCTCCTAGGCGAGACATACCTGCTGCATTCGGGAGCTCACATATCCTCCCCTTGGTTTGCTTGTATTTTGGCTGTAGATTTTCATAGGAGTGTGCTCTTTGTGCGCTAGTTGGCCTTTGGGATCGTGGTGACTTGAGTATATTTATGCTCTCTTGAGTTCGGGTCCTTTTATTTTCGGCATGCCTGGTATCTTATCACCAATCCTTGGTCCTAGTACGGACTCTGGTGTCAAACTTGGGGGCAGCACAGCCCCTTACCGTACTCATAGATTTTAGAATGGTCATCTTCCATCCTCTACTCCATTTGTGGAGGATTTTTTCCCTTCACTCGGTCTTTACACCAGTGGTCACCTTCACTGGGGTGGTAGTGTATGCGTGAATGTTGGGTCTACACCTTACTTTCCTTTTTATGTCTCATCGTTCACCACATTGTTTCCTTTGGGTGATGTTGTCATGATCATTCTTCCCTATATCCTATAGTTTGGATTCTTTATTGACTATTTTGGGTTGTTTTGGACTAATATGGTTGTCATGTAGGATCCAGTTTTTGTACACTCTCTTCGAGGTTTTGACCCGTTCGTTCCTATCATAGGTATTATGTCTGAACTATCATATAGGTTAGGATATCACATCCGCTTGCACTTATGCATTGCCTTATGGTCGTTCCATCTTAACCTTAGGTACGAACCCATTCCATGGTATCACGGAACCTTCATGTTGCTTTTAGAAGTGGTACATGGGTGCCCTAGTTAGCTCCCCTTTACATTTGGTGCCCATGCCATGAGTCCTCTCTTAGGTCTGGGAGTTCGTTGTATAGTACGGCCATGACATTTCGCAAGAGCCTCATACTCCTCTTGATCTTATGCTGGCCTCTTTCCCTCAGGACTCCCTCATGTCAAGTTGTGAATGCATTATCATGAGCTTTGCCTACCTTATTGAGCTTTATGCCGGCTCCCCTGACATTGTGTTTCAGCCATATAGCCCAAGCTTGTCTCATGTCTATCCATGCAGAGCCATTTTTATATCCTTCGCAGCTTGATTCCCTTTTTACCGGGAGGGGATTTTCCCCCGAGTGTCGATATCCTACACATGTATCCTTGCATTGAGCATAGGTATGTTCCACTGCTTGGAACTAGTTTGTTTTCCCTTATGACACTCGTCTCCTCCTAGTTTGTAACTATAAATCTAGTTTATTCTTTTTTCAAGCTTTTCAAATAACTGAAAAAGTCCAAAAAAAAAATTAAAAAACCAAAAAGCTGGACAAGGAAAGATGTTATCTTTTGGCAGCTGTCGAGTCATGTCACCTTCGAACAGAGCACTGTATATCACATTCATTGGTTGGTTTATAGTTTGACTTAGGAGCTGTACTCGTTTATCTGAGTTTATCTCCACCGACTGGTTAAGCTTCCAGCCCCTATGGAGCCTCTGTTGATGCCTCCTGTGTCACAGAGATGTCCCAGTGTGTATATCGAGTATATGTTGCCTTCATTCAGTCACCATATGTCGTTATTCTCTTGTTCAAAGGAAGTTGAAACCTATGTCTCCCATTCCTCAATTATCTTGACTTTGCATGTCGGCCATTCCTGGTACAGTTACTGGTTCGTGCACTTTATGATCGAGTCCTTCCACATTAGGCAACTTTACTGAGTACCTCGTGTTGGATGATGGGGGATTCCTTAATGCCCTCCTTCCAGCAAATTTCATTCCATCGACTTCAGATCATTTATTCTGGGATTGGAGTCTAGAGTCCTTTTGAGTGCCTTGAGACTTGCAGTCCTCAGTGGCAAGTTCTCTCGCCATCGACAGTTTCTTGGGAATACATCAATGTCCCCTGATCGATGGTCTCTCTCAAGTGTTCAACCTCAACACATCTATTCACACTTGCTAGTTTTCACTCTAGTACCTTGATTCCCATTATCATTATCGGTGGGTAATCTCGCGTCTGTTAACGGTATACATCAATGACCGGTAATCAGACGATGGACTACTATGTTCGACCTCGACACCTCTATTCGCATAGTAGGACATGTACTCGTAGCGGTTTGTGTAGAAGACCATCTAGACTGGTGGCATCTCTCATATGCTACCTCCTTGATCGTGCCAGTGTTCATGAGATTTCAGCTCTCGTGACTTGATTCCAGTGTATGTCAGACATTTCCAGCCACTATGGAGATCTTGATCTATTGTATATCTTCAGCCATTTTGGAGATCATGGTCCTTTGTACATCTTCATCATGGAGATTCTGATCTATGTATATTGTACATGGTGATGACCACATATGTGATATCATGTATTATGCCTATTCATGGCCATTTTACTCTTATGTATCCGGGACTGCTATATGTACTTGCAGTTATATGCAAAATTGTATCATTGTACTATGTTGATTGGGTGGCTAGTCTTCCATTTGGGATCCTTCATCACTCCACTTCTGGGATGGACTTATAATGTATTTCAGCCATCGTATGACCCCTCTGACCTCACACATTAGGGGGCATCTGTTATAGTGGATTTCACCACTCTAGGTGAATCACACTTTATGGCCTTCCCCTGTCCCACTGTAGACTCTTTAGACCCCATGGACCATATTTTATCCTTTGATGTTTCCTTGATCATCCCTAAAAACTATATAAAAGATGATATACGCGGATTTTTCCCTGATAATCGCGTACATACGCGGGTTTGACCTCTATAACCACGTACATCGGGATGTGTGCATAATCCAAATCCTTTTGGAGTTTTCCTTGACATGGATCCGACGCATTTGACTCCTAGCCTTCCATATGCCTTGAGATCGCTCAGATTCGACCCTTCATTATCCCTTGTGAAGCTATATAAGGAACCCCTTGGTACATTGAAGGCATATAGAGAGATTGAAAGAAACGAAACTATAGTCCATTGTTGCCAGAATTTATGCTTGATTCTGCATCCCTTTGTCCCTTTGGAGCACTGTTGTGTTCTTCCCAAGCTTTCCCTTTGCTAGTGAGATTGCTATCGTGAGATGGAGAATTGAGGTGGTGGAGGCCCAAGTGGGGGATTCAGTTTCTCCGGTTCGCAGGCATGTCATGATAGGTTGTATCTATCTTGTAATCTCTGATTTATATTAATAAGAACTATCTTTCCTTGTCCAATGATGTGTATTTGATTGAATGTTGTATCCATTGGAATATGTCAAATGCTTTTACATTATTTATTATATATGCTAGAATAGATCTAACACCATGATACATAGTATGCTTGTATTGTTTACTTGTTGTTGAGGAAGTATTATATCAATTCAAGATGAAGATTGGAAAGCTCAACGGGGATCTACTTCAACCATCCGGAATAAGGTACGAGGTCTGATCCTTTAGTGTTAGACATTTTATTTCTATTGCATATTGGGAAAGATTGATTTCTGGAGTCAAAGCTGTCTGTTGTGGTACCCCAAGCCATAGGAATTTCTCTCCGTAACAGGGGGGTGGGGGAACTACTAAATCCAATGGCCATATCAGTCAGTGTAAAACCCAACGGCTAACAACATTTTTATTGTCAACAACTCACAACCTCTATTACTTGTTATTAACTCCAATATCTCAAGTTTTGCAGTATCTAGAATTATTATGATGTGTATCATCATTGTGAACATTGACGTTGTCATCATCATCATCATCAATTCCATATGGTACATCAACATCATCTTGATCATCATCATTATAGGCATTAAGTACATCATCAACAAATTGATCGTCATCATTGTCATTACAGTCACACATATTTCATTGTTGTTCTTAATCACTCATCCACATTAGGATTCATGTCATGTAATTGTTAAGGTTATTTATATGTCGTTATAGCCATGTCAATGATAATAGGGTTGTTTAGATGTCATTACAGAAATTTAGGTGCCATTAGAATTAATTAGGATCCAAAAGTGATACCACATGCATAATCATCATTGACATCCACATCCACATTGTCATCATCATCATACAATAAATCAACATCATTGTCATCGTCGTAGTCATCATCAATGTCATCATCAATATAATTGTGATAATAATGAGAAAGTAGTCATACTACCTCAAAAGAATGGATGATATAGTCATATACTTATCAAATCATATCCATACGCTCCATGATAATTATCGTAATGCATCATATTCATGTTGCTAGGGCCAATCATATGCCATTAGGGTCTATCAAATGTTGTTGGCGACACTCAAATGCCATTAAATCAATTTAGGTGACATTAAGCTAATTTACCCCTCATTAGGATTAATCAATATCCAAAAGTGCAATGATTACGATCATTTAGGTGCCACTATGATAAATCAAGATCCAGAAGTACTATCACATGAATCATGATCATTGACATTGGCATTGATATATCTGACATTATGTCAGACTTTTTCCGAACACAATTCCTAGCTCTAAGCCTAGCGCAATTCCTAGCGAGGTTCCTTTCGAAATTTCTAGCATTATTCCAAGCGCTATACCTGGATCTATACCTGGTGCTATGTTGGATGTTTTCTAGGCATAATTCCTAGCTCTATACTTGATGCTATGTTGAATGTTTTTCCTACCAAAATTCCTGGCACAATTTCTGTTGCAAACCCTGGATGTTAATATATGGTGCTATGTTATTCAGGACGCTTTATTGGAGGCTATTCTTGGTATTATATGGGATGATTTTTTGGACTCTAATTGGGATGTTAATTGGGATGCTAATTGGGATGCTGATTGGGATGCTAATTGGGGCGTTAATTGGGATGCTAATTATCGTCCAAAATAGCGCCAAGTTTTAAAAAGGGACGCTAATTGGGATGCTAATTGGGATGCTAATTGTGATTCTAATTGGGACGATAATTGGGACGATAATTGGGATTCTAATTGGGATGCTAATTGGGATTCTAATTGGGACACTAATTGGGACATTCATTGGGATGCTAATTAGCATCCAAAATAGTGCCAAATTTTAAAAAGGGACATTAATTCGGATGCTATTTGGGATGCTAATTGGAACGCTAATTGGGATTCTAATGGGGATGATAATTGGGACGCTTATTGGGACGTTAATTGGGATGCTAATTAGCATCCAAAATATCATAAACTTTTAAAAATGCATGGTAATTGGGATGTTTATTGGGACACTAATAAGGACGCTAATTGGGATGCTAATTAGGATGCTAATTATCGTCCAAAATAGTGACAAGTTTTAAAAAGAGATGCAAATAACACCATTAAAAACGCCATCCCGTGGAAAAGCGTCCACTTTGTCCAAAAATTGATGAAAAATACACTAAAAGTGATAGTGGACGCTAAAAAGGAAGCTAAAAGAGAAGCTAATAACAGGTTTTTGTTGTAGTGGATCACCTATAGGGATCTCATTCTATCCTTTTCCCAAGTCATATCTTGACTTCTAGGCCTATAAATGAATCCTTCATGATGAGAGTGGAGGAGGCAAAGAAAAGCACCCTTATGTTGTTAGTTTGAAGTCTGAATCAGAGGCAAAGTAGAGTTAGCTTATGGTTGGAGAGGTCTTCGTAGTCATAGGATATTGTAGACATTCTTGTTGAGATCAAAGCCATCGACATCAAGAATTTTTTGTTGTACTTCTTTCCCATCCATATATTAATACAAAGACATTTCAATTTCCTATATTTGATTGTATTTAATGTAATTAGATATTATTGTATTCCTTGATCACCAATATGAATAGGAAATTTATCATGATGCTCTCATCCCTTTTGGTTTTCTTGTGATCTATTTTGTAGGTACTGAACCATTGCAAGGACTTTTGGAAAGAAGACAAGAGGATCCAAGGTTGAGGTATATTGTCTTTCATGTTACTTGATTTGATTATTAAAGGAAAGGATATGTTGTTGTGTCTTTTTGTTCTGTAGTCATGGTTTACATTGCAGAGGAATAAGCAGTGTCTGCACTGATTGAGAATTCCTGATAATAGAAGGCCCTACCTAGAGGAGGATGTTCAAAGAAGGTACTATTAGAATTTGAATTCCATTTAGATATTCAGGAAGAGAGTTCTAATAATGTTGCATAAATTTAATGGAGAATGAAAATATAAATCCAACAAGACAAACCACACAGGAAATGGACAAGTATTGCTCACGAATTTACAGTATATTCATCATAATAATATCTGGTGTTACAGTGTAGTTTACATAGGTAGAATTTGAATGCATGAGTAATGAATTAGAATCCTTCAAGTGGATAAAAATATATCTAACTAAATCTCTAACTCAAGGTCTCCCAATCAATATCGGAGTCCAAATAGACAACTCCACGATGACCAATAACTCCAAGCAGTAACAACTAGTTAAATTAGTGCAACGAAGCATGGTGGGTAGGAAAAGAGCTCCTCCCCATACAACCATGAATTATCCATGCATTAGTAGCACTATCCTAACTGACTGTGAAGTAACTGATTGTAACTAGGGTATAACTAATACTAACTAGTGCTAACACCAACTGACTAAAGTAGGTTAGTGTCAAGACTCCCAGTGGCTCCTAAAATATAGAGATTGGTCTAGGAGGCACCCTAACTGATGCACACACATGAATTAGGTGGCGGTTAACCTCTAGTAGTGTTCCCCACATTTCAATGACTGGTACATGTGGCCCCATTTGGCCAAGTGGACCCAATTAATTAATTTAGGTTCCTATGTTGGGCTAATTAATCTAATAGAAAGTATGAACAAGGGAGGATTGATAATCCTAACACCCCCCTGAACCCTAAATTGGAAAACTGTGGGCCTTGGTAATAAGACCATAGGTCACCCAATATACAATCTAAGAGACATAATACAAATGAGGTAGGAAAACCTCTTTGGAAAAACCCCTGCAAGATAGGAACTAAGAATCAAGCCTTGATGCCCAAAAGAGACATGAGAAAGGAAAATATCTTTTTAGTAAAATAATTTGTAAAAATATCTGCAATCTGATCCTCTATCGAATAGTAGTGCAGTGTGATGGTTCTCTCATGCACCAGTTCCCAAATGTAGTGCATGTGAACTTCTATGTGCTTTGTCCTCTGCTTTTGAACAGGATCACTGGAGATCTTGATTGTACTTTGGTTTTCAAAATAAATATATAATGTAGGTGAAGTCTAAATCCCTAACTCTGTCAAGATTACTTGTAACCAAACTTCCTGAATAGTTTCATTTAGAGCTCCCCAATACTCTGCCTCTGCCGAAAAAAGTGCAAGGGCTGCTTGCTTCCTACTGGACCAGTAACTTGGCCCAGATCCAATCATGATACAAAACCCTAAGGTGGATTTCCTATAATTTCCATCTCTTGCCCAGTATGAGTCTGTAAATCCTGTGATATCTAGCTATGCTCCAGCAACATAGTGGATCCCATAATCAATAGTACCTTGCACATAGTGCAAGATCCTCTTTGTTTCCTTCCAGTGAAGCTCATGTGGCTCTTGCATATATCTGGCAGCAACACTCACAACATAGGATATGTCTAGTCTTGAATGAGTGAGATACAGAAGCATTCCAATGAGCTGTCTGTAGAGAGTGTTGTCTACAAAAAGGTGTGTAACCACTTGTTGCATATGCAACAATTTCCCAAAATTCTGAAAATTTTGGGCCCCTCCTTTACTTTGAATTAGTCAGTTCTTTTCTTGATTTCAGCCTATTGATTTTTGGCCTATGGATTTTAAAGCATCTTCCGGCACTTTGGGTTACTGTCAATCGATTGGTGCTTGCTCATTTCAGTGCTTTAATGAATCTCATCCTTAGTTGAATGCGTCATCGTCTTGCATGTCTCTCGAAGCCTTGTTCAATCGGGAGTTAAGTCTTTGTCCTTTTCACCATTGCGGGCAGATGTTTGATCCTGCCCTCCGCCGTTGCGGAGCATTTCCGGGTGTGGATTGTCCTTTTCGATCCGACCGTTGCACGTGGCTTTTCATTCTGGGACGTTCCGGGTGGGTTTGGATTCTTCGTCGGATGGATTTGAAGTCTCCCGCATCTGATGCTGCAGATAGACCTCCTTTTCAGGCCTCCGCCGTTGCAGACCGCTTCAAACTTCAACTTTCATCGATGCTCCGATGTCTATTTTGTTTTTTCCAACTTTGTAGCGGAGCGCTTGGCCATCGTTTTCTCCTCCATTGTGGATAGCATCGTGCTCCGAGCATCCGCTGTTGCGGAGGGGTTCGGATTCTTGGTCATCTGATCAAGGTATCCGCCGACGCCCGGCTGTCGTTTTGTTCACGTGTTATATTTAGCCGGGCGGGTGATTTACTACCGGGGATTGTCCGCCGTTGCGGAGGGACTAAATTTCTAGTCACCCGACGCCGCTTTCTTTTCGCGCCCGATTTAAATGCTCGTACGTGTGGCGTTTTTTATATATACGGTGCGACAGTCGGGGGTTTGTATTGTTTTATTTTATTGTCGAGCACTGTCACAGTGAGTTGAGCTGTTGTGCTTTGAAAGGAGAGAAGGTCTAGCTGTCACTATACCAGCTTCCAGGTGGCGAGGGTAGAATTCCAACCGTCATCAGCTTGATCATTTCGCCGGTTTGCCAGGTAGGTGCATCTCGTTTTTTCCCATTGCGTTGAACGATTTTGATTTTCTACCGTGTTTTGGGGTCCCAGTGTTTTTTCCCTCGTCCAGCTAGGATTTAAGCTTGTTCAAGTTGGTTATTATCTTAACCTAGGGTGTGGAGGGGGGAATTTTTAACCTTTTAAGACGATTACTTTTCGCCTGTTAGTTGTTGCTTGCATGCAAGGATTGAAAGGTTTTAGGTGCAGACGGCTGTTACGCCGTCTGCGCCAGACCTCGCCGCGCGGCCACGATAGGTAGAGCACTTCGTTTGTTGAGGATTGCTTAAGGTTCTATTTTGGCGGGCTGTGGTTGCCTTGGTACATTCCTGGGATGGTGAACCAGAGATGTTTCACCTACGGAGTTATGCACCGTCTCGGGAGGGATTATTGATGGAACCTGTGATTTACTTGGCCGGGAGGAATAGGGTTTTGAAGGGGTTTTACGGTTGACAGTGTCACCATCACGGCCTGCGTTGATTGCGCCATTTTTTGCAGCCCCCTTTTTGCTTTTGATCACCTAAAACCCTAGTCGGGTCGAAGGGATGTGCCGCCGATTACGCTGTGTTTATTGAAGATAGCATGGGTCGTGTTTGATGAGGATACCCTGTGCAGAAGTGTGGTTACTTCCCGCCGAGGAGAGTGAAATGGGCTATCAGCCTAATGTATTTTTTCACTGCTAGTCGCATGCGTCTCCTTTGTAATTTGTCCGTTGGGCTGTAGGGATGAAGTGTTGGCTCACTTAAGCTTGATGCTCTTTGTGTGTGATAGGAAGTAGAATGATAATGGCATGCATCACCTACATATAGTTTGCATGTTTTGCTTCAATGTATCAATATCATGAGAAAAAGACAGGTCACATAATAGTGTAGGTTCATGCTAACACTAGTATGACTGATAAACTTGTTTCATGTAGAATAGATCATAAGATGGTTCATTCATGAGGCATTTTAAGGTTGAATAATATATGTATTAGTTGCATGGGATAACAGCACGTTGCACAATACTACATGCTAGTCCGGTTACTCAGTATGAGAGACTTATATTTGATTTTATTGAATGATCACAATTATGATACACTTGAGGAAGGATAAATTGATGCACATTGTATGGAAAGTTGAATTACTTAATGTCAAAATGATTACATATGGCAGGACGAACTCACAATGTCTAGAAGGAAGAAGAAGAAAGCCCCAGCAGTGGAAGAAGCATCAGTACCCGAGGCAGAAACAAAAACTAAGTACATCTATGAGGACACCCAATGTGTCACGGGGGTTGAACCTGAATATAAATGGGGAGAAATATACAGGTTGATTTCCCGTAGGGAAGTCCCAGAAATGGGTCTTGAGGAAGCACCTATTTACGAAAACATAGAAAAATCTGCCATTGTGAAGGTCGCCACCAGGCCAGAGCTGTTTCCATGCTCTGAGGTGATGAAATGGATCCTGCCACACACCAACCATGACACAATGCTTATATGTAATGTTGAAGGTCAGGGCTATGCTGCATTTAGCCCTAGATACGTGGCCTTAGCTTACCACCTACCTGAACCTCAAGTATTCTTGTCCAATGAGTGGTTGGACAACCTCAGGATGGATTTAGTAGAAACCATGAGGAGAATGCTATTACCAGGGAAACTCTATAGACATAGAGAAACTGAAGATTATGACACAGCTAGCCTTAGAGCCCCTTACATATTCATAGCTCTAATGCTAAACAGGATTTTTGGGAGGGCTAATGGCAGGTTATTCAAATTAGAGTGGATACCCTTGATTTTCTATGTGGCAACAGAAGGAACGGTCTTCAATTGGGCCAGCCTGGTATCGAGTAGTCTCTCCTCTTGTGTAGCTGCAGCAAAAGGAGGAGAAGCCCGGAAAAGATCTGAGTTTTATATGAGCTCGATTCTGATAGATTGCATACTCTGTAACTAGCCTTTCCTAGGCCTCCAGTGTGTATGGGATAGGGAAAAAATGCCTATTTATGCAGCTTACAAGCCATTATGGGCTCATATGTACCACAGTCACTACCAAGAAGTATGTGAGCATTTTATTATGCCATTATACAAGCTCATCTTCCAGGGGGGATGTGATTGTATGTCTAAAGATGCCATGCAGGTGATTGAAGAGTATGGAGATTATTTCCTGACCGAAAATGGCATGTATATTAGAATGTATGGAGGATCAAAGACACCCCATCTACTGCCAAAGTATGCCACAGATTATATAGTCCACAAAGAGGCAGTCAGACAAGTGTTTATTGACGGTGTTGGTCACTTCTTGTTTCAGAAAAAGAAGGCTGCTTATCCACCTCTACCATTTAAGCTGGGCAGCTGCAGTTTCGCCAATGTGAAGCAGGCTGCAGAATTTGTAGAGGACCTAGGGAAGTTCCGCTTTGGCTAGATGACGTTCAGACGAAATGACACTCATAGAAAAGTAGCGGAACACTGCAGGAAACATAAAGTACACTTCGAATACAGCCATCATTACGATAAAGATGAATCGGTCTATAGGAATGCCCCTAACCTGGCAGCACTCAGAAAAAGATTCAAGTTGAAGAACCCCACCAAGGGTGGAAAAGGATCTGAACAAGATAAAGCTGAGCAAGCTAAGGCTGAAGAAGCAGCCAAAAGGATAAGAGAGGAGGCTCGGAGGCTGGAAGATGAGGCTGCAGAATGGATGTGAAAGGGAGAAGAAGAAAAGAGGAAAGCTGCCTAGGAAGCAGCTGAACGAGCCAATGAAGCAGCCAGAGAAACAGAAGAAGCTGCTAGGCAAGCAGTCGAAGAAGTCCAGAGAAAGATAAATGAAGAACTGCGAGAGCAGGAGGCTGAACAGATGAAGTTGACGCAACAGCAAGCTCCCGAAACATCATCAGGGCTGAATCAGGGAGATGAAAACCCCGAGGTGCAGATCCCTCAAGTGCCCACTACCATCGAAGCTGCTACCCCTATGATTCAGCTAGTACCCTTTGTGCAGGAAAAAGGGGAAGAAGTCCCTGATTTCAGCACCGTATATTATGATAGGGATACTAAAAGGATAATGAGGAGAACAAAAAGAAAGGTAGGGGCAGAAGAAATGGCCAGCAAAATGATAACAGATAAGGTCATGATGGTAGGAACAGATGTAGATCCAAGGTTTACTATAAGGTCCGGGACTGCAGCAATACATGCTTCAGAGGATAACATACATAGAATGATGATTGAAATAGAGTCATCCAAGAAGACCTCCTCTCAGCTTAAGGACAGCCTGAGAAAAGAAAGGGAAGAAGGCAATATACTTAAGAGAAAATATGAACATGTGCTGAGAAATATGGAGGCCACAAAGAGTGAAATATACACCATCTAGGTAGAAGCACAGGCCAAGGAAACAGCACATAAGGCTCTGGAAAGTTCACAGCAGGAAATCCAAGACTTAAAGAATGAAAAGGAGCAATTGAAGGCAAAGATAGAAGACCTAGAAGTGCAGCAGTCTATTATCTATGAGTCCAATGCCGCATACGTTAAAGAGCTGAAAGAGCAGCTGGAAGTAGAAAAGGAACAGCAGGTTGATCTACAACCAGTTAAAGAACACATCCTGGCCCAGAAAGCTAAAGTGCTACACCTGCAAACTGCTCTAGAAGAAGAAAGATGCCAGGTCCTCTAGATTGATAGCCGACTTGAAGAAATCTTGGAAACAGCTTCTTATTTTGTTGACAGGTCCCAAGAAATCCTCGAAGTACTGACTACAAGGATAGCAAGGGTAGAGAATGAAGAGGAAATCCTAGCTGAGCTACCATCCAAGGATAAACAAGCCCTTAAACGGGACCATGATCTGATAGAATTCGCTATCAATACTGCAGAAGACTTCCAGAAAATAGTCAAGAAGAAAAAAGGAGTCTGCATAGAGTTCTTCAGGAGAGCCCTGGTTACCTACAACATATGTCAGATAGAAGCCGAGTAGAGGCTATATGAGTTCCCTGATCATGATGCGTTTGTAGAAATGTTGCAGAAAGGACAGCAAGATGAAGAATCCAGAGTACAATGCATCAAAGCTATTGATGACCAAATCCTAAAAAATGAAATAGGCCATACAGCCGTCAGTGTGCAGCTCTTAGAAGAACAGGTGCGATTGAACACAGCCAGGGTAGAGGCCATTAGAAACAAGGCTGAAAAGTTCAAGCTAAACATTCAGTTTTTAGAGCCGAGCTCGTTTGAAGATCTCGCTACTGAATCAGCAGCATGGAATAAATTCTTGGGAAACCAAGCGGAACCCTCCTCAAAAGAGGACCTGTCAACTTTGTTGTAATTTAATACGCTTGTAAAAGGTTTTTTTTTTTTTTTGAAAAAAATGGAACGTTGGGAAGACAAAAGGGTTGGGAAGCCCAAAGGTCACTTTGGGCAGCCCAACCAATTTCTTCTTTTTGTATAAAAGTAGGAAACATAGAGAAGAGAAGGGGCTTTTTTCCCAGTAAGACTGGAGGACATATTGTAAAAAGAACTACTTCCTTTTGCAATAAAAGATTTTAGTTTGCCTGTTGGAGAAAGAGATGTGAAGTTTCCAAATGTTGTACCATGGATGGCAGAAAGATGAACTACTTTATTTTTCCAGTTTGTGTCCATGAATCGTGAGATCGTTCTAAATTTATGACCTATGTCTTGTTGAATGATTTCTGATTTAATTTGTGGAAAATTCACCTGGAGTAATGTATATGGCTCGTATAACAATTGGCTATCTGGTTGTTAGAATATTTTCTCGTTCATGTGTTGTAAACGTAAATATCAGCTACCTATAATTTTGTTTATCATACATGGAAATAATACATTACTCACAAATAATTATTCTTTGGGCTCCCCGGGGATAGATAGTTAGTTGTTTAGATAGTTAGTTGTTTTACTTCATGGTTGCATAGGTGGTTTAGATGTTTGTGAAACTAAGACGAGAGGTAAGAACCTGCGCAGCACATTGTGTAGTTCCGTGCATCTTTATCACCCTGCATGATCAAGATAGGCATGTGCATTGCATATATTAAGTCAAAAATACAAATTCCAGTGGACCGAGCCGCAACCGGTAAACCTTTGTGTTACTTTGACCTACGGTAGCCGGACCGTAAACCGGACGGATTCCCTATACCAAAAAGTCAACGGGCTAGTTGGGAACGTTGATTGGGGAGAATCCCTTACTGTTGCCGCCTGCGAATTTCCAGGCATCAACAGTTCTAGTGCTAGAAGGAGGGCCGCCAGTAAAGGCTGGCCGTGGAATTTGATTTCCCGAGAATATCCTACCAGCAGATGTTTTAAAGTTTAACCTAACTCAGGTTTGAAGTTTCTAGTGCTATCCTTAAAGGACCGTTTTCCCCAGCATCCCTCTCGCTTACCTCTACTCATGGCTGGTAATCAACCTAACCCTTTGCCGACATGGAGAGCTAGGTCACCTCTGAACGTAACTCCTCCTTTGCATAACCTGCCTCAAGCCTTTGACAAGATTTTTCCCAATTTTGACCCGGCGGACAAAATTGCTGTAGATGACCACCTTCAGAGTTTTTACCTAGCGTTAGAAGGGCTAAGGGCTGGAGAATATGAAGATGTGGTGTGTAGACTTTTTCCTCATACTCTGAAAGGAGCAGCAGCATCCTTGTATTTTGGACTACCTGCAAACTCCATTCCTAATTGGGACACTTTTGAGAGGGTTTTCAGGAGTAAGTACACCGCTCAGAAGACGCATGCCTTGTTTATGAAAGGGATTGGTTTGTTAAGAAAAGAGAGGAATGAAAAGGTACATAGTTTCACTCAGAGATTTTCATTGTACTTAAAAAAAATTTCTGTTGTAGATAGACCTTCAGATAAAGTCTTAATTGAGTATTATACCTCAGCCTTAGGACCTGAGCTGGCCATGTTTGCCAAGATGAAAGTCAAGCATACACTGGTAGAAACCTACCAAGAGACTGAGAGAGTAGAGGCTGAAAGTGAGAGTATAGAGGACTATCCCGACTCATTTGAAGAAAAGACCATTATAAGAAGAAGCTCACTGCTGTCTAAATCTAAAGAATATCAACCCCATAATTATTATGAAATGATGAAAGTGCTTCAGAAAATGTCCAATAGAATTATAGATCTGGAAAAGGAGAGGGACACTCAGAAGACCAATAAGCCATACTATCCAAAGAAGGAAGATAACAACCAATGGCAAGTCCCACCTCCTAATTTGGCATCAATAAACACAACAGAAATAGGAGGACATAATTTCTGTACCTTTCATAAACAGCCTCATTCTGAGAAGAAGTGTCCTCAATGGTTACACTCAATAACATTGGTGATGAATAAGTTGTTGGACCCAAAATTGACTAGGGACAGTGGTGAGGAAAAAAAAGAGAAACAGACCATAGTAAAACCAAACGATGATAATATGTTTTCATGGAATGGTATATCGCTGTTTAACACGGAAGAAGATGTTCTCAAGCCTCAATATACCCCTACAACCACAAAATATGAAAACCTGGCCATTAAGAACAATGCCATAATATCAAAGGTTCCAGATTGGCAAGAGGAAGTAAAGGGGCAGGCCGATGCGAAGGCTAAAGATGACATCCCTAAAGATATTCATGGCAAACAGGAAACAGAGCCACTCATTGAATTTGTCAAACTAGTGGAAGATGATGAGGAAAGCAAAGTTGGCAAACTGGAAGAAGAGTTGCCCAAGACAAATCAACTTATGGAAGAAAATATTGAGTTGATCAAGACTAAGAAAACCAGCGCCCCACCTTTCCTTGTGACTCTTGAAATTTTAAATCATAAGGTCCATAATTGTTTGGTAGACTCTGGATCATCCATGAATGTTATGCCTCTGGCAGTTTGCAAAAAACTTAATGGGCAGCTAAAACCTACTATTTGGGATGTCACTCAACTTGACGAAACCAGTGTCAAAGTAGTAGGGGAAATGGAGGATGTTCTGATCCGATTAGCTGCAAATAAAAGGACATGTCATTACTTTGACATCATAGTAGCAGACATCCCTGATGGATATGGAATGATCCTGAACCGATATTGGACATCGCGACTAAATGGGTACTTTGCTTCAGACTGGTCTCACTTGTGGTTACCTCAGAAGAGTAGTCCAAACATGATTAAGATTTTGAGAGAGCCATATATGAAGCACAATGTCACTAAGCTAGGAGAAGGAAATGAATCTGCTGAGTCTGTATTGGGAAACCATCTAACTGAGTGTAAGCTAAGACAACACACTTCAAAAGAGGCCAGTCCTATGATGGACACTCAGCCTGAGTTCCTTCAACTCCCTTAGGATGAAAGAAACGATTGCAGGGTTTTGGATATGAGTGCCATTTCTATAACAGCACAGTTGGATCATGGTTAGATAATTTATGTCTAAAACCCATCTCATTCCTCAGTTTTAGATTTATAATTTTTCAGGAATGGGCAAAAGTTTTGTTTTCTTTGTTTCATTTGTACATAAATAAATTGCTTTGACGCTTATGTTGTTTTCTAAGTTTTCGTGCTTTGATGCTTTCTTTCTTTTGATTCCTTGCTATGTTGCTACTTGCTTATAGCTTTACTAGTTCTTTTTTGATTTTGAATAAGAGGCAAACTTTGGTTGCAATGGGAACGTCAGGTTTCTTTATTAGCTAAAATCTTGAGTGAAAGACTGTGCTTAAAAGTATAGAATGTATTCTAGTGACCGTATTCCTAACTGACAGGGCATTCACTTGAAGTCTTACTTAATCCTTGTAAATAACTCAGAAGTGAAAAAAAGGTCTGAAGTACTATTTAAAGGCTCCATCCATCTCACATCTTAAATACCCAAGGAAGCTGACAGCAAAAGACCCACGGAAAGGAAGCAGAGCGGGATAGTTTATCACATATAAATGATCCCATGCCATGGATTAAGAAAAGATAGAAGCTATGAAGAGTCAAAGCTCCTAAAAGAAACAAGACATATCAAAGCAAGGCTCGAAAAGCTTGAATCTCAAAGCATAAAATACCAAATGGCCACAACATCCTCTCCGTCCGTGAACTGAGCTACAAAGTATATTGTTCACACAAAAGGACACTATGGGATAGAGGATCTTGAATTAAAATTCAGTAAGAAAGGCATACAGGAGGACTCATATCCAAAGGAACTAAAGTTCAAAAGGGCACAGAAGTGCAGATTGGCATGGGAATTAGGAACAAAAGGATAATACTATCACCTTCTGTCACAATCCTGTGGTGTTTAAGCTATCACTTCCATAGGGCAGGTAAAATGAACCTCATTTATTTGGCCTCAAAAGAGTTATTCAGACCTGAAACACTGCTGGTGTTACCTTTTCCCGAAAAGATAGACTTCTTCTAAGTAATTTAATGCATAAGTTGGATAACTTAGGGATACAGACATCTAGAAGATTTCAATTTTATTCAGACAGTCTTAAGCTAGGAGAGAGAGTTAATTCATAGATCTGGGGTTCACCAGGTAGTCGCCAATTGTTGCATCTGCAACAATTTCCCAAAATTCTGAAAATTTTGGGCCCCTCCTTTACTTTGAATTAGTCAGTTCTTTTCTTGATTTCAGCCTATTGATTTTTGGCCTATGGATTTTAAAGAGTCTTCCGACAATTTGGGTTACTGTCAATCGATTGGTGCTTGCTCATTTCAGTGTTTTAACGAATCTCATCCTTAGTTGAATGCATCATCGTCTTGCATGTCTCTCGAAGCCTTGTTCAATCGGGAGTTAAGTCTTTGTCCTTTTCGCCGTTGCAGGCAGATGTTTGATCCTACCCTCCGTCGTTGTGGAGCGTTTCCGGGTGTGGACTGTCCTTTTCGATCCGACCGTTGCGTGTGGGTTTTCATTCTGGGACGTTTCGGGTGGGTTTGGATTCTTCATCGGAGGGATTTGAAGTCTCCCGTGTCCGATGCTACGGACAGACCTCCTTTTCAGGCATCCTCCATTGCGGACTGCTTCAGATTTCGACTTTCATCGGTGCTCCGATGTGTGTTTTGTTTTTGCCGGCTTTGTAGCAGAGCGCTTGGCCATCGTTTTCTCCTCCGTTGCGGACAGCATCGTGCTCCGAGCATCTGCCGTTGCGGAGGGGTTCGGATTCTTGGTCATCTGATCAAGGTATCTACCGACGCCCAGCTGTCATTTTGTTCACGCGTTATATTTAGCCGGGCGGGTGATTTAGTACCGGGGATTGTCCGCCGTTGCGGAGGGACTGAATTTCTAGTCACCCGACGCCGCTTTCTTTTCGTGCCCGATTTAAATGCTCGCACGTGTGGCGTTTTTTATATATACAGTGCGACAGTCGGGGGTTTGTATTGTTTTATTTTATTTTCGAGCACTGTCGCGGTGAGTTGAGCTGTCGTGCTTCAAAAGGAGAGAAGGTCTAGCTCTCACTATACCAGCTTCCAGGTGGCGAGGGTAGAATTCCAACCGTCATCAGCTTGATCATTTTGCCGGTTTGCCAGGTAGGTGCATCTCTTCAAGCTGTCACTATACCAGCTTCCAGGTGGCGAGGGTAGAATTCCAACCGTCATCAGCTTGATCATTTTGCCGGTTTGCCAGGTAGGTGCATCTCGTTTTTTCCCATTGCATTGAACGATTTTGATTTTCTACCGTGTTTTGGGGTCCCGGCATTTTTTCCCTCGTCCAACTAGGATTTAAGCTTGTTCAAGTTGGTTATTATCTTAACCTAGGGTATGGGGGGGCATTTTTAACCTTTTAAGCCGATTACTTTCCGCCTGTTAGTCGTTGCTTGCATGCAAGGGTTGAAAGGTTTTAGGCGCAGACGATCGTTACGCCGTCTGCGCCAGACCTCGCTGCGCGGCCACGATAGGTAGAGCACTGCGTTTGTTGAGGATTACTTAAGGTTTTGTTTTGGCGGGCTGTGGTTGCCTTGGTACATTCCTGGGATGGTGAACCAGAGATGTTTCACCTATGGAGTTATGCACCGTCTCGGGAGGGATTATTGATGGAACCTGTGATTTACTTGGCCAGGAGGAATAGGGTTTTGAAGGGGTTTTACAGTCGACAGTGTCGCCTTCACGGCCTGCGTTGATTGCGCCATTTTTCGCAGCCCCCTTTTTGCTTTTGATAGCCTAAAACCCTAGTAGGGTCGAAGGGATGTGCCGCCGGTTACGCTGTGTTTATTGAGGATAGCGTGGGTCGTGTTTGATGAGGATACCCTGTGCAGAAGTGTGGTTACTTCCCGCCGAGGAGAGTGAAATGGGCTATCAGCCTAATGTATTTTTTCGCTGCCAGTGACATGCATCTCCTTTGCAATTTGTCCCCTGGGCTATAGGGCTGAAGTGTTGGCTTGCTTAAGCTTGATGCTCTTTGTGTGTGATAGGCAGTAGAATGATAATGGCATGCTGCACCTACATATAGTTTGCATGTTTTGCTTCAATGTATCAATATCATGAGAAAAAGATAGGTCACGTAATAGTGTAGGTTCATGCTAACACTAGTATGTCTAATAAACTTGCTACATGTAGAATAGATCATAAGATGGTTCATTCATGAGGCATTGTAGGTTTGAATAATATATGTATTAGTTGCATGGGATAACAGCACGTTGCACAATACTGCATGCCAGTCCGGTTACTCAGTATGAGAGACTTATATTTGATTTTATTGAATGATCACAATTATGATACACCTGAGGAAGGATAAATTGATGCACATTGTATGGAAAGTCGAATTACTTAATGTCAAAATGATTACATATGGCAGGATGAACTCACAATGTCCAGAAGGCAGAAGAAGAAAGCCCCAGCAGTGGAAGAAGCATCAGTACCCGAGGCAGAAACAAAAACTGAGTACATCTATGAGGACACCCAATGTGTCATGGGGGTTGAACCTGAATATAAATGGGGAGAAATATACAGGTTGATTTCCCGCAGGGAAGTCCCAGACATGGGTCTTGAGGAAGCACCTATTTACACAAACATAGAAAAATCTACCATTGTGAAGGTTGCCACCAGGCCAGAGCTGTTTCCATCCTCTGAAGTTATGAAATGGATCCTGCCACACACCAACCATGACACAATGCTTATATGTAATGTTGAAGGTCAGGGCTATGCTGCATTTAGCCCTGGATACGTGGCTTTAGCTTACCACCTTCCTGAACCTCAAGTCTTCTTGTCTAATGAGTGGTTGGACAACCTCAGGATGGATTTAGTAGAAACCATGAGCAGAATGCTATTACCAGGGAAGCTCTATAGACATAGAGCAACTGAATATTATGACACAGCCAGCCTTAGAGCCCCTTACAGATTCATAGCTCTAATGCTAAATAGGATTTTCGGGAGGGTTAATGGCAGGTTATTCAAATTCGAGTGGATACCCCTGATTTTCTATGTGGAAACAGAAGGAACGGTCTTCAATTGGGCCAGCCTAGTATCAAGTAGTGCCTCCTCTTGTGTAGCTACAGCAAAAGGAGGAGAAGCCCAGAAAAGATCTGAGTTTTATATGAGCTCCATTCTGATAGATTGCATACTCTGTAACCAGCCTCTCCCAGGCCTCCAGTGTGTATGGGATAGGGACTGAATTCCTATTTACGCAGCTTACAAACCATTATGGGCTCATCCATACCACAGTCACTACCAAGAAGTATGTGAGCATTTTATTATGCCATTATACAAGCTCATCTTCTAGGGGGTATGTGATTTTATGTCTGAAGATGCCATGCAGGTGATTGAAGAGTATGGAGATTATTTCCTGACCGAAAATGGCATGTATATTAGAATATATGGAGGATCAAAGACACCCCATCTACTGCCAAAGTATGCCACGGATTATATAGTCCACAAAGAGGCAGTCAGACAAGTGTTTATTGACGGTGTTGGTCACTTCTTGTTTCAGAAAAAGAAGGCTGCTTATCCACCTCTACCATTTAAGCTGGGAAGCTGCAGTTTCGCCAATGTGAAGCAGGCTGCAGAATTTGTAGAGGACCTAGGGAAGTTTCGCTTTGGCGAGATGACGTTCAGACGAAATGACACTCATAGCAAAGTAGCGGAACACTGCAGGAAACATAAAGTACATTTCGAATACAGCCATCATTACGATAAAGATGAATCGGTCTATAGGAATGCCCCTAACCTGGCACCACTCAGAAAAAGATTCAAGCCGAAGATCCCCACCAAGGGTGGAAAAGGATCTGAACAAGATAAAGCCGAGCAAGCTAAGGCTAAAGAAGCAGCCAAAAGGATAAGAGAGGAGGCTCGGAGGATGGAAGATGAGGCTGCAGAATGGATGCGAAAGGGAGAATAAGAAAAGAGGAAAGTTGCCCAGGAAGCAGCTGAACGAGCCAATGAAGAAGCCAGAGAAACAGAAGAAGCTGCTAGGCAAGCAGCCGAAGAAGCCCAGAGAAAGCTAAACGAAGAACTACGAGAGCAGGAGGCTGAACAAATGAAGTTGACGCAACAGCAAGCTCCCGAAACATCATCAGGGCTGAATCAGGGAGATGAAAACCCCGAGATGCAGATCCCTCAAGTGCCCACTACCAACAAAGCTGCTACCCCTATGATTCAGCTGGTACACTTCGTGCAGGAAAAACGGGAAGAAGTCCCTGATTTCAGCATCGTATATTATGATAGGGCTACTAAAAGGATAATGAGGAGAACATAAAGAAAGGTAGGGGCAGAAGAAATGGCCAGCAAAATGATAACAGATAAGGTCATGATGGTAGGAACATATGTAGATCCAAGGTTTACTATAAGGGCTGGGACTGCAGCAATACATGCTTCAGAGGATAACATAGACAGAATGATGATCGAAATAGAGTCATCCAAAAATACCTCCTCTCAGCTTAAGGACACCCTGAGAAAAGAAAGGGAAGAAGGCAATAGACTTAAGAGAAAATATGAACATGTGCTGAGAGAAATGGAGGCCACAAAGAGTGAAATCTATGCCGTCCAGGTAGAAGCACAGGCCAAGGAAACAGCACATAAGGCTCTGGAAAGTGCACAGCAGGAAATCCAAGACTTAAAGAATGAAAAGGAGCAGCTGAAGGAAAACATAGAAGACCTAGAAGCGCAGCAGTCTATTATCTATGAGTCCAATGCCGCATACGTTAAAGAGCTGAAAGACCAGCTGGAAGCAGAAAAGGAACAGCAGGTTGATCTACAGCCAGTTAAAGAACACATCCTAGCCCAGAAAGCTAAAGTGTTACACCTGCAAACTGCTCTAGAAGAAGAAAGATGCCAGGTCCTCCAGATTGATAGCCGACTTGAAGAAATCTTGGAAACAGCTTCTTATTTTGTTGACAGGTCCCAAGACATCCTCAAAGTACTAACTACAAGGATAGCAATGGTAGAGAATGAAGAGGAAATCCCAGCTGAGCTACCATCCAAGGATAAACAAGCCCTTAAACGGGACCATGATCTGATAGAATTCGCTATCAATACTGCAGAAGACTTCCAGAAAACAGTCAAGAAGACCAAAGGAGTCTGCACAGAGTTCTTCAGGAGAGCCCTGGTTACCTACAACAGATGTTAGATAGAAGCAGAGCAGAGGCTATATGAGTTCCCTGATCATGATGCATTTGTAGAAATGTTGCAGAAAGGACAGTAAGATGAAGAAGCCAGAGTACAATGCATCAAAGCTATTGATGACCAAATCCTAAAAAATGAAATAGCCCATATAGCCGTCAGTGTGCAGCTCTTAGAAGAACAGGTGCGATTGAACATAGCCAGGGTAGAGGCCATTAGAAACCAGGCTGAAAAGTTCGAGCTAAACATTTAGTTTTTAGAGCCAATCTCGTTTGAAGATCTCGCTACTAAATCAGCAGCATGGAAGAAATTCTTGGGAAACCAAGCGGAACCCTCCTCAAAAGAGGACCGGTCAACTTTGTTGTAATTTAATACGCTTGTAAAAGGTTTTTTTTTTGTTGAAAAAAATGGAATGTTGGGAAGACAAAAGGGTTGGGAAGCCCAAAGGTCACTTTGGACAGCCCAACTAATTTCTGCTTTTTGTATAAAAATAGGAAACGTAGAGAAGAGAAGGGGATTTTTTCCTAGTAATACTGGAGGACATATTGTAAGAAGAACTACTTCCTTTTGCAATAAAAGATTTTAGTTTGCCTGTTGGAGAAAGAGCTGTGAAGTTTCCAAATGTTGTACCATGGATGGCAGAAAGATGAACTACTTTATTTTTCTAGTTTGTGTCCATGAATCGTGAGATCTTTCTAAATTTATGACCTATGTCTTGTTGAATGATTTATGATTTAATTTGTGGAAAATTCACCTGGAGTAATGTATATGGCTCGTATAACAATTGGCTCTCTAGTTGTTAGAATATTTTCTCTTTCATGTGTTGTAAACGTAAATATCAGCTACCTGTAATTTTGTTTATCATACATGGAAATAATACATTACTCACAAATAATTATTCTTTGAGCTCCCCGGGGATAGATAGTTAGTTTTTTTACTTCATGGTTGCATAGGTGGTTTAGATGTTTGTGAACCTAAGACGAGAGGTAAGAACCTGCGTAGCACATTGTGTAGTTCCACGCATCTTTATCACCCTGCATGATCAAGATAGGCATGTGCATTGCATATATTAAGTCAAAAATACAAATTCCGGTGGACCGGGCCGCAACCGGTAAACCTTTGTGTTACTTTGACCTACGGTAGCCGGACCATAAACTGGACGGATTCCCTATACCAAAGAGTCAACGGGCTAGTTGGGAACTTTGATTGGGGAGAATCCCTTACTGTTGCCGCCTGTGAATTTCCAGGCATCACGTTGGTCTAAAAAACACACACAGTTTAACCTAAAAAATCAATCACAATGATTACAAACTGATAAAACATGCACACTCAAAATGTTAGTACTGTATTTATTGAGTATAAGTTAATATACAAGTACAAAGTTGGCACCACTTTAAAGTCTACACGAGAAAATATAATTATGAATTCGAATGCAACATAGTAGTACAATTAAATTTATATCAACTATAATAACGAATAATAGGGAAAACTCACTTCAAACGTGATTGCAAGTGCCTTACATTTATTCACAAAGCAAGCCTATAAGATGTTTTAAGGTGCATTCGCATAAAGTATCATCACCTGAATTAACATTGAAGTTGAACCAAAATTTTCATATATGTAGCAAATAATATAAAATTCCTCAAAAGGTAGCTTGAAGAGAATATTTGATATACTACAAACATTGACAACTTTTTCTTCATGTATATTAATTAGTCATTCAAAAAGCAAAATTACATTTATGAATCATCTCCACCTAATCTCCTTATATTTTCTCAAGCAGATCAAGTACGGCTTGAGGATGAAGATTTCCACAATTAATCTTAATGACAAAGAGAGTTTATGGAATTTAATTGTGTGTATTGAAACGTCCCTACGTTTCGAGTGGATACTCCACCAATAATTAGGGGAACAAAATGAAAATCTCAAAGTGGTATTGAAGAGAGTGAGCAAAAGCTAATAAGAAATAAGGTAAGGGTTTTGTACATACATTAATGAATATAATTATGCACATTTGATATAGTGAGATGTTGTGTTAATCTAAAAGACAAATTGAAAAGTTAAAATTTGAATGGTGTTATCTAATTCGCATAAAGTATCATCACTT
>LPNX010860557.1:10298-26028 GCA_001517045.1 Pseudotsuga menziesii | reverse complement strand
TTGTATTAAATTTGTAAACCTGTAATTGTAAAATTTCTATAAATTTTAGTGTAGTGACAAACATTATAATGTTACGCTATTGTCTCAAAGTAATAGTCTTAGGCATTTGTAGTTGTCATTGTTTAATTCTAAAATTTCATTATTGCAAACAAAAATAATTAAAAATGCAAAATCTTAATCAAATGTTGCCTCAAAATTTAAATGCTAAGTCATAAAAATATGTCAAGAATTGATGGCTATAGAGACCTCATAAATTTTAGAGTGTAGCAAACTAGACGACAAAGTCAAGCTAGAGAGGATCCTCACCCCACCCTTAAGAATACAGAAAAATATAGATAATAACAAAAAAATAGTACTTTTAAAGGAATGAAACATAATTAGTCAAAAATATATGTTATAGTACAAACAATTATATACAATTTGAAATTCAAATAGGTGAAACCAAAAATCCATGCATCACCATCTGACATAAATATATGCTATACTACAAATAATTAGACAATTTGAAATTCAAATAGGTGAACCCAAACATCCATGCATAACCATCTGACATGATATAAACTATATATAGGACATAAATTTGAATTTAGTCTTAGAAAGATTAATAAGCAATGTACACACACACTTTTCAAATATTTTTTAATCAATTTGCCCCCACCATTCACCCCTTGTAGGGAATGATTTGGAATCCCCAGTAATAGTTGAGAGGCATGCTTTGGAATCCCCAGTAGTAGTTGAGAGGCATGCCAACATTCCCCTTTGATAAAAAAATTGGAGATCATCGACAGTCAAATTAGAAAGATGCCAGAAATTATGGGTTGAGCTTGACTTAAAATGATCGAAATCACTGGAAATATGTAGGTTTGAGGAACAAGAGGCAACTTGATGTTGTGAAAATTTTGATAAGGATCAACTGAGATTACTATATTGAAATCTACAACAATCAATAGATGTGAAGCTACCTACAATTTAGACTGCATAATGCTATAAATGTGGGACTGTATAGTTAGCAGTAGCACATCTCAAGTATATGGATGCCACTTTTTGTGATCCAGGGACAAATATCATGATGTTAGTGGAAAAAATGACATATCATCATGATTTTAGTAAATGTATGGAATAGAATGCATGTATGGTTTTCTAGATCATTAAAGCTTTGAGTAAAATGTTATGCCAACAAACTAAGCAAGTGAAATGATTGGAAGCACTTTTATAATGAAAATCATACACATTAAAAATAGAAGAATTGCAAACATTGAACTTGCTCAAGGACACTGAGAAACTGTTTCAATTATAATGTTTGTATTGGGAAATGGGGTTCTTGATTGATAAAGGACCTCTCAACTACTTTCAAATTATACTTTCAATGTGACACTCATTTTAAATGCAAAGAGATAAATTATAAATGGAGATAATTTAGATGCAAAGAGATATACAACATATGATGGGTCCATATCATTGCACCGATAAAATATTAATATGTTTTGAAAGTTCTCATTATCATCAGGCATATCTAAGCTAACCACAAATGCTATATATTTAAAACAAAAACCTCGTAAAACCCTCTAGAACAAACCCTGATCAAGATTCAACTTATACAACATAGATAGAAAATGAGAGCCAACAACTTTCTCATATATGTTTGATAGTCCCCAATGGGCTTAAGCAACAATACACAAACACAAAGAGGTGAGTGCTTTTGAGACAGTACCATCAGACCATGTAGTTTCTGTTCTTTTCCAGAAGTTTTATGTATGAAAATTAAGAAAGACCATTCCACCTGTCTAGTGCCTTCCATATTATTATCCACCTCAAAGAAAATAGCAAGCTTAGCTTGTATATTAGATGTCAAAAATCATTACTCGTAAATGAAAAAAAAAATTCTAACAAATGCATAAATTGAGATTGATATTACTAGAAAATATCCCTACAATGCATGTTAAATTTTAAAATGCACCTCAATAAAAACTATGAAAGCTTTGATTGGTAAACATAAAAGGGACCCAAACAACTTATAAAATTTAAAGTGTAAAAAGTTAAAACCAACAAGTAGTTAAGAAATCAAGACAAACTTTGTTGAATGCATAATTATTTAATGCAAGTATTTTCCTCGATGCCTACTTTCTATGTGAAGAATAGCTCTAAATATGTTGAAGCCAAAGTTGAATGCATAAGACTGAACAATTTCTTTATTTTCTTTAAGAAGTTCTAAACAAATAGAAGCTATATATTAAAATCTAATACTACCTTTAAAGAGTATTAAACTAACCTCTGTAATTTGCTCCAACTCTGTTGTATTTCGGGTGCCTTCGTATTATTCAATAATGTGACAAAGCTATAAACATAATTTGATGATGAGGTCCAGAGTTCTTGATACGGATCCAATATCCAAAAAATATTGAGAAATCAATGCCGATAAATATCTGCAGGATGACAGGATAACAACTGCGTCAAAATTCATACTTAACCTATCCTTCTAACACTGAATACAAATGAAAACTAGGCTGCTTAAATTCTCAATAGAGAAGAAAATAGGGCATAAGATACAAACTATATGGTATCCATGGAAAATGTGAAATGAAACGTCCAATATGAGAAAGAGAAAGGATAAGACCATACTAAGAACAACAAAATATGAATGAAATAGGATAGGTAAAACTGATTTATAGTATATGAGGAAATTATAGTTTGTTACCCTCATAGCCCACCGAGATGAACCACAAGATTGGAATTCCTCCAACATCCCTCATCCAACACTGGGGTGTAATAGCCCTTTTCACAACCCATGTCCTACACATAATCTAACTCTTCCGAGCTCTTAACTCTGAAAATTTATATGAATAATCCAAATAGAATATTATATTTTACATAATACAAAGAACATAAACTAGATTAATTTCTCACAGCCATACTAACATAAAATTCAATGCTTATATTCTGATGGCTACCTTCCCACGAGAATAAAATTAATGAAATCCAATCACAAATTCTTCAACATGAAATAGTTTACCCATCTGAAATTCTGCCTTCAGATCTGTCACAAATGATCTATAACAAAACATGTTATCTCTATAGCCCCTGTCGAAAGGGATTCACTAAGAGAGATCCAACAAGTAATAGCATGCCACACAATAACTAAACATTACAGCACAAACTTGAGAACAGAAACATAAATGAAATGCAATTACAAAAGTAAGCATGCAATATTTTACAAATGATCTGCAACAGAGCAATCTATCTACAAACATCCATAGAAAAATTTTAGATGGTGTATTCCCTATATCCCCAGTTCAAAGGGTGGCCTGAATAAAAGAGACATGAAACAATAAAAAATGGGTGAGCTACAATAGCTACATCAATGAATATTATTATTGTATTTGAAAAGGTGGGTATTAGAATTTCCCTAAAATTTCAATTGAAATGGATCTTTGGAAAAACATTTTATTCCACACGAAATGGGGGGTTTTGGAGCTAGGTTTATATTTCAAATCTATCGACCAATATAAATACATTGAATATGTGAGAAGTTTTGGAAAGAGGAAGAGAAATATAATGGTTGACCCAAGTCACAAACCTAATTTATTTAGACTAGTTGAAAAATTACTAACTGAAATCGATATCAAGGATGTTGTTGTGGAGTGTCTGGAGATTGAGTTTGGAGATATGGTATTTATACAATTTTTGTATTATGTTAATGTGTCATTTTGATGCAATTGGTGTCATCTATATGGTCACATAGAAGCATACTATTCAAAGGAATTTATTTGTCAAATTTGGAAGAAGAAAGAAGAGACAGATTATGTTAAAAAGACTTCCATAAATTCATAGAATACCGAGAACATGAAAAACCAAAAATTTGGTTTAACTGAGGGTCAGGGGAATCAGGTTGATGGAGTTGTTAAAAAATGAGTAACTGTTGGTAATCGAGGAGAAGGGGGAAAGGGTAAGAAACCTAAGGTGACTGGGGTCAAGGGTGACAGTCTACAAGCTCTGGGAAGGAACACTAAACAAGTTCAAACTCTAAAAGTACACAAATCCTAGATGAGCTACATAAGACATTGGTATCCTCTACACAAACAATGCCTTCCTTAGCTGCGATGATCCTATTAAATTAACTACTATTTGTGAATCCGATATTTAGTAGTCAAAACCAATGTGAAGGAATATGTGTCCCACCCTTCCTGAGGGAGATGGGGTTTCTAGGGTGTTACATAAAGGAAAGAATGGATAAGGTTGCAGAGGTAAATCTCAGTTGAACCAGTAGGTGAAAGAAAGGGGGAAGTGATGTAATTTGTCCCAATTCATGTTATGATTCCTATATGGGATCTAATTCCATTGGGAAGGAATCACACTCCTAGATAAAGTGGGGGAAATTGCTAGAGCTCGGGATAAGGTCGATATGACTTGAGACCTAAAAAGACAAATTCTACAGGTATTGGGTCTTGTTCAAGGGGATTGGGGATGGATCGACACATAAGGATACTAGTTCAAGATCAGTAGGGAAAAAATATTTTTTGCAACATGCTCAAGAGAGGGATATCATTGAGATACAACAAGGTAAACCAAGGACAAGTACAGGGGTTCTTAGAGTTAAAAAATACCATACAGATGGTATTAAATGATAATTCTCTCTTAGAATGCTAGGGGATTGGGAAGCCAGAGCAAGAGACTAGCTCTATCCAGGATGGTAGAGGTTGATACACCAAACATCTTGTATAGGACACTATGGGGCATGGGAATGTTTTCATCAATAGTCTTATGAGTTGTCTGAAGGGATGGGAGTTTTTCACAATTGATTCTATGAGACTTACTGGGTGATTAATCATGGATTGGTAGTCAATTATTCTATTGACAAATTCATTTGTTTTTCTTTCAGGTATATGCACAAAATTTTCCAGTAAAAGTTTGGGTATGTCCATTACCATGATGAATATGTCTGACCCTTACAATGAGAAGAAATTTTTGTGGGACAAATATTTTTCTTTTCAGAAAATAAAGGATCGAAGGATGACTTTAAGAGGGAATCTACACTTCACTATCAGTAGAAGCAAGATCTAAGGAGAGTCAGCAATAGTTGACAGGTTGGCAGATTATTTTGAACATTAGATGGAAGCTACAGTACATGTTGATATCAATCCCACCACCATCAAAACTGTTTGGAGAGACAACAGTGACGGGAGAGGTTCTATATCCAAAGGTTTAGACCGATTCTTAGTATTTGATGATCTTCTACAGTAGGTAGATGGATGTCAGACTTGGGTTGAGGCAGGAAGTCTTTCCGATCATAACCCTACTTGATTAAAGTTTTAAACACATAAATGACAAACCTAGCATGGTTAGATGAAGAGGAATTCCAACTTTTGGTCAAGAGGAACTGTAAAACATTTGACATCAATTCTGGTTGTATTCATGCTCGTTTTCAGTTTGCAGAATCCCTAAAGATAGTGAAAAGAAAAATAATTGATTTCACTGGAGAGACACAGAAATAGAATAGGTATCTGAAGGACAATGAGGCTGAACTAAACACTATATTTTGGGACAATGTTCAAGGTGTTTTCTCTGTAAAGGTATTGTTGAATATCAAAGATTTGGATTTTTTTTGGGGGGGGGTTTAATGCAAATCATATTGGAGAATGAATAACCTAGCAATGTCGTTGGAGTTGGGGGAGGAGAACTCTAAATATTTCCATCAGTTTTCTAATTTCAGGAAAAATGTTAAAACCATCAAGGATATGAAAAATGAGAATGAGGAATCTAGTGAGAAGCTTCAATGTTCTCACATCTTTGGGCATTAGACACTTTGAAGAAACCTATGAGGAACCCGAGGGAGAAAATGTTGCTGAAATTGTAAAAGTGGCCACATTTTCCCACAAATGGTAGCATAAGAAGGTAACCAGACTATGATCAAGGAAGTATCCAAGGATAATATCTGAAGTGTTGGAAAGAAGGCCTAAGAGGATTATCTCCAAGGTAATTTCTCCTGAAACATTCTAATTTTTGAAGCAGAGATAAATACATGAGAGGCTATTGGAACTACACAAAAGGGATAGCACTCTATCAGAGCTAAAAAATGTCTGCAATGGTTGTCAAATTATATCTATCAACAGATTTTGATAGATGTTGAATTTATCTAAGACTAGTCTTGATTCACATTGGATTGAATGTGGCGATGATTAACTAGACAATGAGCTATGTGACATCAGTCTCATTTTAAATTATCATTAACGGTGCTGAATCCACTTTATTCAAGCCCTCATGAGGTCTGAGAGAAGGGTACCCTTTATCCCCGTATTTATCTCTTTTGGTAGCAGAGGGTTTGAGCAGGTCTATAATAGCTGTTAGAAATTCTAGAATCATATAACGCATTCACGTTGGAGGTAATGAGCCACTTAAACATCTACTATTTATTGAAAATGTCATTTTGTTTTCCAATTGTGCTGAGTTTGAAGACAGAAAGTGGCAAGAAATCATTAAGATTTATTACAAATCTACAATAATGGATTTTAATGTTCTGATATCTATTGTTAGTTTTAATGGTATTAATGAAGAAATAGAGCAACACTTGAAAGCTATGTTTCCTTTTGATTATTTGGAGATGGAGGAAGGGATGAAATATCTGAGTTTTATATTAAAACCAAACAGGTATGGAAAATGAAATTGGGGATGGATTCTTGGGAATATTGAAAGTAGAATAATGTTTTGGTGCAACAAGTGACTCTCCGGAGTGGGAAGACTTGTACTTGATAAATTTGTCCTAAATTCTATACCTGTATACTGGAATTCTCTGGCACAGATACTCAAGGGAGTGTTGGAGATGATTCAAAAGTGTTGGACTATTGGTTTGAATTTATGTGGAGAGGAATAAATGATAGAATGGGTCTTCCTCTATCAAAATGGAAATTATCTAAGCCTAAAGCAAAAGGGATTGGAGATTAAAAATATACACTCTTTTGGTTAGGATTTAATAGCCTAAAGCCTTGAAATCCTGATCACCAAGGATAGCATTTGGAAACAAATTATTATTCATATTACATCGCTCGAACATAATTATTAAATTGGATTAGAAGTCCACATAATAGCACCATATAGGTATCCAACCAGAGGAAAGAACTCATGCCATTGTTCCTAATCATTAAAAGATTTTTGGGCTAGAAAGTGGATCATGTATCCAAACTTGGACTTTGAGCCAATGCGATTATGGGACGCAATAATATTATTTCTATTCCCCCTGAACTTATTCAGAGACTACAAACTAGAGGATACTTAATTCTAGACCAAATTGCTTACCAGATAAATAGAGATATCTAGAAACAAGGATGGAAGGGTTCTTTGATTTTGGGTCTGGAAGGTGAACATGCTGACACTTGGGATATTTTTGTTGCAGAATTAAAGAGAGGACACATTCATATTAGGGATGTACCAGATGAATTGGTATGCATAAAGAATAAAATAGTATGCTTGTAGCCTGTACACAGACCAACTTCTATACAGTTCGATGATGGAGATGATAAGCATAGGAGGTGGTGTGGCGGTGGAACAATATCTAGAATGTGAAGGTACCAATGAAGAGTAAATTACTATTCTAGATTACATTGATGAATAGGGTCACCATCAAGGATCTGCTTCAGAAAAGGAATAAACATCTGCATACTTTGTAGGAAGGACGAGGAACATGTTTCTCACTTATTTACTCAGTGCATAAACTGTCAGTAGCTAAGGAGAGATCTATGTAAATGGATTGGTATCAATTTCATTTGGAAAAATAATACTATTGAATCTTGTTCGAGACAATGGTTTCAAAGGTGAGAACTGAAGGATTTTATTTCGATACCCCTCCTAACCCTTTGGGGTATTTGACTCGAAAGAAATGCCTTATTATTTCAAGTTTATTCACAGAGCCATGCCATCTTTAAACTCTATAGGACACATACCAAATTGAGGGCTCCAAATCAAGATGGAAATCTATTTATTGATAAGACCCTCCTGTGTATATTTGCTTAAGGCACCTTCCAATATCCTGAGAAAAGTGGCATAGGGAATGTACTCTATTTGTTGGATGACCATTTTATCAAGCTCAAACTTCAAAGCCAATCTAGGTGATAGCACAAACAATATAGATGAATTTATGGGACTCAATCATTATGAAATTAGCATTGGCTAAAAATCTTCAGCAAGCTCATATATTTGGGGATTCTTTGCTCGTAATCAAGTGGAATAATAATGAAAAAAGTATTCATGATATTGCAGTTCATGCAATAGCTGGTCAGTTGAAGGGGATTTCACAAAATTCCATAAGGCACAAAAATTACATTTGCACATGTGTATAGGGAATTGAACTCACTGGTGGATTCACTCTCAAAACAAGGCTTACATATGGCTGCATGGGTTATGATATAGGTGGAATCGGTGGTTGGGGAACTTCTTGAGATAAGAGGAATAATATGAATATATCTACATATTACCTTTTTGCATTTATGTACTAAAAATACACTGCTAATTTTTGGGGTAGAATATGGTACTGTCATGTTTATTTGAATATACAAGAAGACTGTAATATTTGTTTTTCATATAAAAACTGAAATTCAGTAATGAAGAATAGGTGAAACAATTAGGGATGATGAGTTAGCCGATGATAATAAATACACTTTCTGGATTGGTTTGAGCTTGGAGACTTGTTATCACATGTACGACACGAATATAGCATGTGCATTTCATTCTGACTGGAATAAAATGTGCATTTTTTCTTTGAAATGAAAAAGGTCCCTTTCCTTTTGCATGCAAAATTTGGAAAGTGAATCTCTTCTAGTATTCAACTGCAGTTGAAATAGTGTATGAACAGTTCATTTGTCCTACTTTATTGAGTTGATCTAGCATACTAGTATTTGAAAGGTTGAATGAGTTATTTTCCTAGCTTGCACTAGGTACTACCTTTTCCAAAGCAAGCACACTGTAACTAATAAGGTAGGTAAACCAGTACCTTGGTTTCAAATTTCAATAACCTTAGACTATACATTTTGATTTATTGATATAAAAGACAAATTATTCCTTCCTGAATGGGCCTTGGTTCAACACTTTGCATTGAACCCAGAGATACGAGAATATAGTATACCTTTCATCTCATTAAGAAATCTAAATGAATTTCTAGATATTTTTAAAATTTAGAGATCCAATAGTCAAATACCATACAAGGTAAATGTAACTCAGTAGTGATAAACACTTACTTAGAGTTATCTTTTCCAAATATTCTCAAAATATAAAAATTTGCAAGCATTGATTCTTAAGGATAGAATAGCATTAACAACCCCTACCTACTAAATGAATCATGGGAATTAAAAGAAAAAACTTAGAAGTAAGGTTTTATCCAAGATACAGATGTTTTCCTACAAGAGAACACTAAAGTAATTATTTAGATTTATAGATACAGATATATAAAATCTTAATGGACTAGACATGAGACACTTGGATATTTTTCGATTTCAGTCAGGCAATTGTAAAATGATAGAAATCCAAAGTCATAGGGGACATCAAAAATTTAAAAGTGAGGGGCACCCTAGCAACCATGTTATCAATAGAGGCTCTAACCAACTATGGCGTGAATCATGAAAACACTAGAGGTTATATATACTGGAAAGTGAACCAATCCACATTACCTTGACAGAGATAAAGCACAAAGAATCCTTATATGATATCTTCCTATATTCAACTTCACTACAAACAAGCCCAACTTTTGTTTAAAAGGTCAAGTGTTGATAAATAGGAAGTTGTTTACACAATATTGACAACAATTAAATTGGACCCAAAGTCATTATAGTTCATGAAACCAAAAATTTCTTTACATGTTTTTCTAAAGATGTTTCTCCTTCATCATGTAACACTTCAACATATCTGTATAGTCATGATGAGAGTGGAGGACGTACAACAATGATGAGTCGCGACACTGTTGTGGCGCAGTGTGATGAGAAGGTTCTGCAACAACTTTCCAATATTTATGGTGCACACTAAACATAGTAGTGAGGGTGCAACAGTGATTACATAATGGCAGAGAAATTATTGTATTTATAGGTCACATGCATGCTCAACCTCAATCTTTTACATTTTAGGTTGTTGTCTAGAATTAGTAGATTAGGTTCAGTTCAGAATTAGAAGTCGCTTTTTTGTTTTGAGTTTTATTTTCCAGTTTTAGGAAAAGTGCTTTAATTAAGTGTATTTCTAGTTTTATAAGGGATATTTGATCCCAAAGACATGAGGCAGACCATTCGAACAGTTTGACCTTCTCCAGTTAAGGTGCAGATTCTAAGGAACCCAATGCATGCATGCATTCAGGGTGAGAGCTCCATTCTAAGCACCTAGGGTTGAGATATTGTGCATTATAAATATAAACCATGTCCTACTTCTATATATAAGTAGGTAGATTCTGTCATAGGACATACAAAACAAGAGTTTGTAGTGATTCCTATTGTATAGTTTTATTTACAGTCAATAACGAAAAAAATGGTTTGAGTGTAGTAGATTCTTATTTTAATCACTGTAAAATTTTTCAATTACCTATCTATTTGTAGATCTAGGCCTCTGGCATACCCAGAGTGGTTTTGAGAGATATTTAAGTTTATAGCCATCTAAAGTTTTAGTTTACACTTCTGCTTACCATGAATTGAAATTTTGAACAAAAATATGGATAGTAAATGTTTTCCTTCCCTTCCAATTGACAAAACCTTTATATTTTTTAATGAATTTGAGGATTCATAGGGGAGAAATATACAATACCTTGTAGGTTGTACCGCTTTCCAAATGTTTGGTAAGCTAATAAGTAGTGAAACAAGTAGAGTGCTTTACAAATAAGATATCATTGTATAACAAATATTCATTCAACAAGGAAAGAAAATCCTAAACATAGTCAGTTCAAAAATAAACATTATCAATCTCTCAGTAACATAAACCGATTATTGATTGCCTATTATGTCAAGTATTTTTTCCAAACACGATGTAGTATTCCAATATCAGGTAAATCAACAATTTACTATAAAACATCGATAAAAGATTGTATAGACACCCAAAACATTCATCTAAACTTAATATCTTATTAGGTGTGATATTGGATAAAATTAGAGTTAAAAGTTAACCTCCCTGGCCAAGAAGTCTTGGGGGATGTTTCTCAAACCTTCCTGTGATAGTACTTGATTGCATAGATTCCTTTGGGCCCTATCATGTAATCCCCTTTTTATTTGGTTAATTTAATGCCACATGTTCCCCATCCTAGTAATTGATTTGGTTGATGGTTTGGATTTTGTTCTTTTTAAAATTCCTATCAGGGTTATGAGTTGTCAATCTTGTTTTTTATTATTTCGTGCTTAGGCTTTCAAATGACATGGTCAGAATATTCTATTTTTGTTAATAATCTAAATTATCTTTTAGTGACTTTAAGAGAATAGTTTGGATCAGGTGTCTTTGTTTAATGAAAATTTATTTAATAGTGAACTGGTGAAGTTCAGTGCTCCAACATAACTCAATGCTTATTAGACACCCACATTCACATTGAGATTAGAGAGGTCCACACCAGAATCTAAATATTTTTCAATCGCCACATTTTATTCATTTACGATTTTGTTCATAATAGTCCCATCAAGCCAGTGACCCATGTCACTCTCCAAATCACCCTCCCGAAAAGGATGCAACAAAGTCACTCAAATGAGGGGCATGAATAGTATAATCTCATCGGTTCACTTTTGTATGTTTTGAAGACTCGCTAGTATTTTCATAAATACAGAGGTACAAACATCGACTTACAAAAGTAGACTTATCTTCAATTCTGCACATCTTTCCAACAACTGTAACTCCTAGAGCTATACATACCTGAGCAAACTATAAAAATATGCAACAATAAATAAAACAACTCTTAGCTTGTTTTAAGAGTATCACATTCACATCAAGTATTATATAATTCTGAGGTAGCAGTGATTACACATGTATGAATCCACACAAGCCACTAAAAGCAGTTTTCAAGTTAGCATCCCTGAAGATGGGTGGAGTGTCCATTCGAAAACATTGGGTATTCTAGTTTCTACATGGTGCAATCCAGAAATAGATATCATAATTTGACACAGATTTTAGCACCAACCATTGCTACAATAAGAATTCTAGCACTGAAAGCATTCAGGGAAATATTCCAAATGATTCAAATACTAACCCTCTGAAAAACATAGTTGAATGACTTATATAAATTGCCCTTACTCTTTTAATAAACTAGACCTTCAATGATAACACTGTAAATCATCATACCTATCCACAAATCCTAGTGAACATACGCACCTGATTAAAATTGAATTTATCCATTCTACAAGCAACCATTGATAAAAATTCGTTTGCAAGAAGAAAATGGTTACAAAACATTTTATTATTATATGAGAATATAAAGAACCCACCTACGACATATTGCAAGGTTCCATTCCTTCTCGAGCATCTTTGACCTCCAATTTGAGAGGTGGGAGTTGGGAATGAGCCCTTCGGAAGATTACAACAATAGGTCCCTGCATCGTTGGCCCATCATTGTTGCTTTCCATACTCGTGCCCTGTTGTTGTTGTTCCTTTGCCATTTTCCCTCTTCACATCAAAGACAATACTAAATTTCTTAGCCTTTGTAGCCTATGGAAGGAAAATGAGCTTGATGCCAAGATGGCCTTACAGTTCTGTTCTCATGCCCTGTTTTGTTGTTCCTCTACAATTTTTCCTCTTTAGGTGAAGGACAATACCAAATTTCTTAGCCTTTGCAGCCTGTGGAAGGAAAATGAACTTGATGCCAAGATGGCCTTATGGTTTCATTGTATCATTCATGCGCAAGATGTTATACTTATTTTGATTGAAAATTATTTATAAAAAAAATAGGGTTGGAAGACATATCCTTGGTGGGTAAGGACAAAAAGTGTAATTTATGTCGGTTCGAATAAGAGATATAAACTCCCCAAGGTCACCCCATGCTTATTTATATTTATTTTGATTGAAAATTATTTATAAAAAAAATAGGGTTGGAAGACATATCCTTGGTGGGTAAGGACAAAAAGTGTAATTTATATCGGTTCAGATAAGAGATATCAACTCCCCAATGTCACCCCATGCTTATTTGACACCACTTTTTAAGGTGAGGAGGGTCATAGTACATACTTACAATTTTTTTATGTGGTGGTGGTGGTGGTTGTAGAAATTCAGGCCTGCAGTAGATTAATTTCACTCACAGCAATTAACAATTGATTATGCAAATTATCAACAATGGAGACTGAATATGGAGCTGTAACACAAAATTATATTAACTGAGTGTACAATAGCCAACCCTGTAATAACATAGTCTGCTGAATATATAGAATACATGAGAAAATCTAATGCATAAGGAAGCATCCAAATCTAGCATAAAGCAGGCTTACCCAAAATAGACAAATCCCCCATCGGTGTAAAAAGCTGATCCCAAATCTATCAAGGACCCCACGAATTAGCAAGGGCGCATGGGCAAGCTAAAGAGTGGTCAAATGGCATCTCATACATGCTTTTGCATGGAGGAAAGAGTGGAGGAGGAAGAGGCAACAAAGCTGATTCACCTCACCTAGTCTTGCTTTCCTATGTGCCTTAAAACACTGAAAAAGCAGGCAATAAAGCAGAAAAAGAAGAAGGGCACCTAGGAGGCCAGGAATAAAGAAAATTTGATTCCCAGGACTTTCCCAAGCACTCCATGAGTCAATAATGGCAAGTTTGACCTCTATGGATAGGAAATTGACAACTTGCACATGGTGGGACTCATGGACTAGGCAAATAAGACAAAATAAATGAAATAATGTCTAAGTGGGTAAATACTATGGGTTGATTATTATAACACCCACCATCAAGCCTGAATTTATGAGTAATAAATAAAAAATATAGGGCCTAGCAACAAGGCTTAGTCACCCTTTACATACTACAATGTCCATACAACCAAGGAAAGAGGCAAAACCAACTTGGGAAAATCCTCCCTTAAACATGGACTATAAAACAAAATTGTAGAATCTTGTCTCCACTCATGCTTTGACAGCATGATCAGCAATCCCCAGCAGTGATTTGAGATTTCTGAAGGTCTTCTCACAAAATGATTTTGTGAAGATGTCAGCTACTTGTTCTGAATAAGAACAGAAGAGTAGGTGAATGGTGCCATCATGCACAAGCTCTCTGATGTAGTGCATGTGAATCTCAATGTGTCTGGTTCTCTGATTCTGAACTGGATCCTTGCAGATTCGAATGGTACTCTGGTTATCACAGTAGATGGTAGTTGAGTACTCAGGTTCAAAACCACACTCTCCAAGTAAACCCTGCAACCATAAACACTGAGTTGCTGCATTGACAACTCCTCTGTACTCAGCTTCTGTAGATGAGAGTGCAATGGCACTCTGTTTCTTGCTTGACCAGCTGATTGGCCCTTCTGCAAGCATGAACACATAACCTGAAGTGTACTTCCTTTTAGTGCTATCACCTGCCCAATCACTGTCAGTAAAACCAATTAACTCAAGGTCAGAATTGGCCTTATATAAAATCCCATGTGTCCTTGTTCCCTGAACAAAGCTAAGGATCCTCTTTGCTGCTTTCCAATGGATCTCATGGGGCTAATCCATGAATCTAGAAGCAACACTGACTGCATAACAAAGATCAGGTCGAGTATGTGTCAAATACAATAAACATCCAATCAACTATCTATACAAAGTGTTGTTTACCATCGGTGGAGAATCATCTTCCTCTAGCTTTACTCCTGAAAGGAAAGGAGTTTTGCTTGCTTTTCAATCTTGCATTCTGAATTTAATCAGCAAATCCAAGGCATATTTGTACTGGTGCACCTTGATTCCAGATTTGGTTTGAGCAATCTCAAGCCCCAGAAATTGACTTAAGAGCCCCAAATCTGTCATGGAGAAGGCTTGGTTCATAGCTCCTTTTAGGGAGGCAATCTCAGCCTGTGAGATTCCTGTAATGAGGAGGTCATCAAAATATAACACAATGATCATTAATGAACCATTAATTACCTTTAGATAGACATTCAAATCTGATTTGCACCGAACAAAATTCAGAGATAGCAAGAAGCTATCTATCTTGGCATACCAAGCCCTCGGGGCTTGCTTTAGCGCATACAATGACTTTCTCAACCTGCACACAAGAGAATGGTCAGTAGAAAAACCTTGGGGCTGATGCATATATATCTCCTCAGTGAGATCACCATTCAGAAAGGCACACTTTACATCCATATGATGTACCTCCCATTGCCTTGATGCTGCAATGGCTAGAACTAGCCTGATTGAATCCATCTTTGCCAATGGGGAAAAAGTCTCATTGTAATCAATGCCATGAACCTGTGAGTAGCCTTTAGCTACCAATATAGAATTGTACTTCAGTGGTGAACCATCAGCATCAAATTTGGTCTTATAGACCCACTTACACTGTACTAGTTTTCTCCCTGGAGGAAGATCCACTAGCTCCCATGTGTTGCTTTTCTGTAGCGAGTTGAACTCCTCATTCATGGCAGCTTGCCATATTGGATCTCCTGCTGCTTCTTCATATGTTTGAGGATCAGAATCCACCATCAAATAGCATTTTTCAGCAAACTCAGGATCCTTCATGCACAGACCACTCTCAAATTGAGATCTAGTCCTCCTTGGGTCATTGGGATCCCCAGCTAACTGTCGTGCTGCATGTAGTGTATTGGCTGCCCATTTAGGCCTTGTGGGGCTTT
>LPNX010860552.1:3590-32373 GCA_001517045.1 Pseudotsuga menziesii | reverse complement strand
AGAACGTATTTAGATTAGTCTTTGTTTCAGTTTATCTTTGTTTAATTCATATACATCATTGAACTGCTACTAAGGATTCCATATTCCTTAGTAGGTGCTCATTCGCACAAGCTAGGGTGAAAACCCTAGATACACAAACACCACTTCATATTTGAAAAATTATTATGGATGGATCCTATAGGATTTAAAACATACTAAAATAACTCATACATTCAATGGTTGAATCATAAATTCATTTTGAGATGTTACTCAGGTTTTCACAACTTTGGCCAATTTCTAGCTTTAGACTAGTGAAACCCGGGTTGAACCAAATGCACCCAAATGACTTAAAAATATGTATGGAATAGATTGAGGGGTATTATTAAATACTAATGAATAATATTAATGGTCATATAGTGTCCAATTTCTTCTGCAACTTTCTTTTGGACATAGGGAAAGAAGGACACAAACACCAGGAAATCGATGTTAAAACCCCCAACGGTAGATGACACTTTTGGCTCTCCAAATGCAATACAGACCTCCCAAATTTGAGAACAGAGTATGGGGAGGAATATTATACATCATAGGATGTAATTAATCATGTTTATTATCTCTATAAACTGATTATAAGGTCTAATATTTTCATGACCACTTTCAAGGAAATTGCTTATGGGGAAATGACATAACTAACTCGATTTTGACATATGAAATGTAGAGTTAAAGGTTCATATTAGGATGTGACATATAGAGACCATATACAAAATACAAATTGCTTCCCCAAAAGTATTAAACATTAGTTAAATCCTTTCATACAAGTCTGGTATACAACTCATTCAGTATGGGAGTCAACTACATGAAAGCTAGTGATTTAATAGCATGTAATTGCAAAAGTTTCACAAATGGATTTCTTGGATTTCGATCCAAAAAGAATAGGTAAATAAAATTAAATAGTAATACATAATATAGGGCTTTCAAAACATCATTAAACTCAGAGAATATCCCTCATACAAAAATGATATAAAACTACTTCAAGGTTGAATCCAAATCGATGAAAACTAGTTATTCAAGAGCACGTGGAATGCAATCCTTTCATACATGTATTTCTGAGGTTTCACCTTAGAGAGAATATGGAAACTATATTACCTATACATAAATCATATACCCAATATTGGGCATCAAATATCCTTAGAAAAATGCAAGCACCACTCCAACAAGTGTGCCATCGACATGAGAGTGTGGGGGAATGGAGAAGAAGGAATGACAGAATAGGGAGATAGATGAGAATTAGACTGTATGGAAATTCAACATGAAAATAAAACACCGTAATTAATCCCCAATGATATTTATGAATGGAATATCCATCAACCAACTTGGAAAGGAATCCAACTCCCTCGAAATTGGTTCACAAGCAAGGAGAGTGAACACTCACCGTGCAATGGACAAGCAAAATCTCTCCAAAATGAAAAAGGCCAATTAAAAAATGATCAAAATCCATTCTCATTCCTCATGAAATCCTTTTATTAAATTCATGAGGCCTCCTAAGGTTTAATTTCCCTCCATGGGATTCCTCCAACTCATCTTAGTGGTTTAGTAACTCTCATGACACTTGTCTTCCTCTTCATGCTCCAATTCTTTTCCCAATTCGAATGGATGCCTCTAACTCCTAAATTCGACCTCTTGGTGGATATTTTTATCCCTTTCATGTCATATTTTTCTTATTTTTGCAATCAGGTCTGAATTTTTCATACTTGTCATCGAATCTTTCATCATTTGTTGTCATAGAGTGCATGGAATCTCCTTCCAAATGGCACACCTTGTCTTCTAGTCTCTTCCTATTCCATGTGAGTTAATTTCCCTTACCTATTCAGATTCCTTGGTTCATTATATGATATTTGACACCAAATCACCCTCCAATAATGTTACATTACCCATGTCTTTGAATTTGGATGAAGATCATGCCAAGTGTGTGGGAAATCTAGTCATCCAAAGGCTCCACAAGCTTCCAAGTGTCTTCATGAACCCATGTCACCATATTTTCTTAGAATTTATCATTTATGTGACCCATTTATATGTTAATATGGTAAACTAAAGTTCTTTGGGGTCCCATAGCCCCTTATTACAAAATTTATGTCTCCATCTCAACCTAGCAAACCAGTAGGTTGGTGGAACATTATTTGCTAGCAGTCTTATTGGGAAATTATTTAATTGGGGACATGCCATATAACCAATAATATTATATTGAGACATGAAATTCAACACTCAACGAAACTTCAATAATAGATGAGCCACGTGTAGTGTTAGGTATGACCATATGACCTTTAGTACCCAACTCGAAGTCAACCTAATCTTTATTATATTTTATTAGTAACTATCCTAAAAATTAGGGGTTACCTAAGGGACCATTCTATAATGCTTTTCAATATTATAAACTTAGATTTCACTTCTCCATTTTTATATGGCATATGGAAAACAAAGAAAATCAAATCTACTTCTTTGTCTACTTTAGAGTTGTTTTCTATTGTTCTGCTTGATGAACTTTCTATTGCTTAAGGACTAAGGTTACTACTACTTTTAATTGATATCTAGGTTTCTCTCTAGTTTTTGAGTGGGCTATGAATTTCCTGCTAATTTTTTTAGCAGGTTGTGACCTCATTACCTTCTGCCCGGGTTGCTTCTAAGGCTGGTTTTGGCTCATGTTTGTAGGTTGCTTATACATGTCTTTCTATGGGGTTGGTAAACTTGGTTTGTGGCCTTTTAAGTGATTGGAAAATGTATTTTTATTCCCTCTAGGGTCGGGCCATGAAATATGTTAGCCCTCTTAGGGATGAGCGGTGGGTCCTATGGCTTCTTCTAATAGCCATGAGCTAAGGATGTGACCTCCTTTAGCTTCCCATTCAGAGCCTTTAGCTTTTGATGGTTTCCAGTATTGAAATGTGGCCTTGTTGGCCTGTTTGAACTTTATGTGTGAATTTTTGAGATAGTTCATGCCACTTTCCAACCCTTTAGGGAATACACATTCACTTCCTAGCCTAGGGAGGTCACAACAGTCATAATATGCGCATCACTCCCTTGAACATTTCCTGCCCTTTTCTTGAAATGATAGAGGTTGGATGTATTATGTTTGGAGGATGCTTCCTATTTGGATACTACAGGACTACACTATTGTTTGTTTTGTATCCCTTTTTCCCTAGACATGTGTTTGCTTATGTTCTCCTAATAGGATTTGACTGTTTGAATCCTTTTTGGATTGGGTTGTCTCTATTCTTACTAGGCCATGTATCTACATAATCTCTCCTATATTGTCCATGGACTGTGATTCCTTATCCTACCTTACCTATGCCTGAGCTACTATGTATATTGATGGAAGTCCAAAAGCTTCCAAAAATATCACAAGGTTTATAAATAGTACACGACTAGGGAATACACATAAGCTACCCAATTGCATATTTGAGGGGCATGAAGGAAAACGTGTCTTCGTATGTGCAACAAAATCATTAGTTGCAAGCGAAGAGTTTTTGATCGATTACAATTTAAATCGGATAGATGTGGGGATTTCTATTATGGGGGTAATTATCTTATACAACATTTAACTCAACCTTTGATCGATGACTTATTATTTTTCTCTTGCAACAATTTTAGTTATATGTACTTTTCATTATTAATATATCGTGATTCTTGTATTGTGGCAGGGTGATCATGGCCAGATGGCACAAGCAAGTATATATGATGAGATAAACATCAATGTAATAGTAACCACAATTCATGATTATATTACAACTGTTAACATTTGACCTTTTTTGTGCTTATGAGCTCAATTTTTTACGATGATATCATGATTATTATATTGTGGCAAGGGGGTACCCAGAACTCACCTGCATCTTTTGGTCAGGTAAACGTGAATGTCATATTAATACTAAAGTTTTTCTTCCTTAATCACACTTATTAGACATGGTTTAATTTTTAATTTTCAATATGAATATGTTTTGCTTCTTGTGTTGTGGCAGGCTGACCGTGGATAGTCACCAATGGTGTCGCATCAGGTAAATATCAACGTGATCGTACCTAATAGCATAAATGCAATAGTAACCATAATTCATGATTATATTAAAGTGGTTATCATTTGACCTTTTTTTATGCTAACGATCTCTATATTTCAAGATGATATCATGCTTATTGTAATGTGGAAGGAGGGTACTCAGAACACATCTTCAACTTCTGGCCAAGTAAATGTGACTGTCATATTAACACTAAAGTTTTTCTTCATCAATCACATTTATTAGACATGGCTCAATTTTTACTTTTCAATATGAATATTTGTTGCTTCTTGTATTGTGGCAGGCTGGCTGTGGGAAGTCACCAATGGTGTCGCATCAGGTAAATGATAGTGTAGTAGTACCTAAAAATAATTAAAGTAATTATTTTCTTATTATATGCATGTTATTTTTTTAAGTGATTTTTTGTAATGATAAAAATAAATTAACTACTTTTATTGATTGATGTTTACAGAGAACACCACATCAAGATGATGAGGTGGTCATTGAGGAAGATATATTTTATTCAACTGAACCAATGGAAACTACGAAGAAGGATTTGAAAATTTCCAATCAAGAACTTCTTAGACTGATTGTGTTATATTTTTATCATTTAAGCAATATAATCTTAGGATCTTATCTGAGAGAATAAAATGCACAACAATCAATAGCAAGAGATAGTAGACACAAAGATTTTCCTCGTGGAAACCATAAAGGAGAAAACCCCGCAACTTCCTCAGAGATAGAATGAGCACCAATGGCAGCAGTAAAACGCAAAGACATAAAGATGATCTCCAACAACTGTTCTCTCTCTCACTTGAGCGAGCTCCTCCTCTCTCACGTATGCACTATAGCTGGGTGAGTGTGTGTTACAAATAGAGAGGCTCACTCTCTATTTATACTAGTTTCTGAATTGACAATTACATACCAGGGCCGACTTCAGTGGGAGAGTCTAATAACCCTAGTGCCCCTCAACAGTGGGGACTTTTCCCCCCGATCAATAAAGGAGGGTTGACCTCTATGACTTTACATGACTTGATTACATCAATTATTCTCCCGATAGGAACATCGGGGACCTATGAAATACAATATATGAAATATACAAGTGAATACATTCTGAAGTTACAAATACATCAACACTCCCTCTTAACTAGGAAGGTATTCTCTTGACATAATTCATCAACACAAGTCTTCGTCACTGGATCATCATCAAGGCTGGATCATCACTGGATCATCCTCAAAGATGGATCATCAGTCGATCATCATCAAATATGGATCATCACTTGATCATCATCAAAGATGGATCATCACTCGATCATCATCATCATCACTACTCCAGCTGTCTCAGTCAAATGGTGATATCTCTCAATTCTACTTGTCACAGGAAGTTCTAGAGAGCTAGCCTTTTTTCATGCTAGTTGTAGGCCTAGCCTCCATGTAGGTATTCATATTCTTTAGCACTTATATCTGACCATGGGAGGAACACATCCAACATCCATGTCAGAAAGGCCCACGCAACACTTATATCTGACCATGGGAGGAACATAGCCAACATCCATGTCAGAAAGGCCCTCCCAACACTTATATCTGACCATGGGAGGAACACATCCAGAATCCATGTCAGAAAGGACCAGCACTCACATCTGACCATGGGAGGAACACATCTAGAATCCATGTCAGAAAGGGATCTGCACTTACTTATGACAATGGGAGGAACACATCCAACATCCATGTCAGAAGGGATTTGCACTTACATCTGACCATGGGAGGAACCAATCCTACCACCATGTAAGAAAGGATCTGTACTTACATCTAACCATGGGAGTAACCAATCCTACCACCATGTCAGAAGGGCACATGGACTCATCACTTCCCCTTGGAAGGAACCTCGATTTAGAGAACACCAAGCTTCTCCTTGAAGTATTCAAACTTCACTATGACCAATGGCTTGGTCAACACATTATCTATTTGCTCGTCCATCGCAACATACTGGAGCTTCACTGCTCCTCTCTGCACCATATCCCTGATATAGTGATATTTGATCTCGATATGCTTCGACTTGTCATGGAACATTGGGTTCTCCGCCAACTTCACACAACTCTGGTTGTCGCAATACATACAAGTAGCATCCAACTGGAGATAAAACAAATCAGATAGTAACTTCCTCATCCACACTGCCTCACAACTATACAAACAAGTTGTGAAGAACTCTGCTTCGGCTATACTCAGTGCCACGCAGGATTGCTTCTTGCTAAACCAAGAGATCACACTTGATCCCATACTAAAGCAGCACCCTGAAGTGCTCTTCCTATCAATGGCACTGCCTTCCCAATCCGAATCCACATAACCTTCTATGTTAATATTTTGATTCACCTCATACTTGAGACCATAATCAACTGTACCCTTCAGGTACCTCAGAATATGCTTTACAGCAATCAGTTGAACATGTCTCGGATCCGTGAGGAACTGGTTCAATGTGTTCACAACAAAGCAAATATTTGGTCTCGTATTCATCAAGTACATCAAGGACCCAATCATCTAATGATACATCGTAGCATCAACCGACTCTGATGAAGCATCACTTAATAGCTTCATGTTCAATGCCATAGGTGTGGTCATGGCCTTGCATTCCATCAGCTCAAACCTCTTCAGGATATCCATTGCATACTTCCCTAGTCCAAGGAATATTCCATCCATATTCTGCCACACCTCCATGCCTAGAAAGTAGTGCATCATATCCAAGTCCTTCATCTTGAACTCAGCAGCAAGTCTCCTTCTTGCATCTTTAATGATTTCCTCTTTTCGTTTCAGGAACAGGTCATCGACATATAATAGGACCATCACTAGTCTTCTGCCTTCAACCTTAAAGTAAAGGTTGGAATCTGATTTAGTCTCAGTAAATCCTAAAGCCATCAGTAATCTGTCCATCCCATCGTACAATGTCGAACCACAGGATATTCTGCAATCACTCCCTCTGAAGTAGAGCATCATTCTCCCTCTGACTTTCATACTCTATGTATTGAAACATTATGTACTGGAGTGACAAGTAGTTTCATCTGCTACTAATATTTTATGCATCCATATAGGGTCACTGGATACCAAGATCCTCTATCTTAAAAACGTTCTTCTCAAACCCATCTATGAGCATGTCATCCTCTATAGGATTTCATCTTCAACCTGGTATCAAAGGTTAAGATCTTCATCACTCTAGGTGATATTCAAGATCCTCATGTATGTGTTATCCCATGGGTGCCTTCTGAGCTCGTACAAGGCCTTCTTTTAATTTGCACACATGATTATTCCTGTCATGTGTCTTAACTTCCAGTGGCTGCAAATGTCTCTTCGTAGTCTATGCCTTATTTCCGTGAGAAGCCTCGTTCTATGAATATTGCTTTGTATCCCACGATGTTTCCATCTACTGCATGTTGGATCTTCTATATCCATATGGAATACATTACAGACTTCCCTTCAGGTCTTGATATTGGATCCTAGACATCATTCTTCTTGAACTGGTGCTCTCCTTCCCTTTCTTCTTGGCTATTTCTTCATAGCTGGAAGGCTCTGCATCAATTATGTCGCTCAACAGTGTCACTTAACTAGAGTGTGTATGAGGCCTCTTGAAGTCTCATCATGCTATTCTTCATTTTGGATTATTTCTTGAACTATCATCACTTGTTCTTCAGAACAAGTCTCATCCTTCTTTTCTTGTAGGCGATTATACGCGATCTNAGTTGTATGGTTAGAAACATTTCATAAGGAATATTCATAATGGAAAATTCTTATGCATAAATATATAATCATGCAACTATTTTATCCAATACAACATTCATTCATATCTTACAAAAAATTTCTAGATTCCTTCCATCTCTACCATGAGATCATTGAGATTGTGCACTAATCCAATATGTCAGCAAAGAGGTTTCATTCTAGATAAGTAGCAATGGAGAGTTGTATAACACCATGGGATACTTACCCCTCACATGCAAATTAGTAGTATATTGTCATTAATGCAAACATTCTATCATGCATAACACATCAACTGAATATAGACAAATGCATAACAAAACAATATCATGAAATGGCAATTGAATACTTATCTTTATTTTTTTTGTGGGTAGAATCCTTCTTTCAGCTTCATGATCTTCTTCATTCATAACAACACCATTTCTTATCCAAATTCTAAGATGGATAAGAGGTTCTTCAAGAATTGAGTCCTTCATATTCCTCATCACTTGAGGGATCTTCTTTGAATCGTGAGAGCTAGATATTCAGTTGCTCCCATCTTCTTTTTCTCTTATTATGAGTCGAGCTTCTTCTTGCGTGCAAACTTCCCAGATTATGCTGAAAGTAATCACTTCCTTCTAGAACAAATTCCTAGAATGAATGAATCACATGATCATGGGAGGCCATTCAAGGTGGTTATCACAATTTATGTATTCTCTAATTCTTCATCCACTGCTTCAAGTTGTTCTTTGATTTGAGATACCCTTGTAAAGTATGACTGTATGGTATTTTCATTTTGGATCTTTACATTCCTCAATTGGTTTCTCAAAGTCATATTCTAATTTATCTTCTTCCCCTCAAATAGCTTGGTCAAAGAATCAAACATCTCTTTAGGTGTCTTTAGGGAATACACTTGTGGTATAAGGTGATCCTTGATTGAATCAATAATGATCTTCTTGGCCTTGACCAAGTTCTTTTTGTGTAAGGCTTTTAGCCTCATCTCCCTCTGGAACTGGAACCTGTCCACTTATGTAGGTGTCCAATTCATTTTCTTCAAGAACCAGTGAAAAATTATACTTCCATGATTGAAATTTTTCAGCTTCACCAAGGTTGTCATCAAGCTGGTGTGATAGGTCATTTTGAAATGAGAACCTCAAATGTAAATAGCAAAAGATTAGATCTTACTGATTTGAGGTGTCCATCCTGGTTCCATATTTGGATAATCTAGGGTTTGTAAGAGAAACACGAATATTCAAAACTTGGAATCTTTCAAATATTATTGGACAGAAATATGTGCCTCCTGAAGGCGAGCTAAGCAGCATACTCATTTTCCCAAAACTGTGATCAGAATTGCAAAATATATGATGCCCTAGTTTTCTTCAATTTATTCTATAGAATTTACTGATATTGTTTCTAAAATATATCTGAAATTAATGCTCCTCCATGTCTACAAATTCACACTGAGGTAGCCTCATCTGTCCTTCTTCGAAAACCGTAGGTTTGAGTAGAATTGGTTTCACCAATTGGGACTTATGAGAGTTTTCCCAAGGTGACTTATTTCAGTACTATTCAACATAGAGGACTTGTACAAACTACCACGTGTCACTTTTTCATCATCATGGTCTGAAACATTTACCGCAGAAATTAAATTATGTTCCCTATCTGGAAAATCTTGTGAAATTTCATTTGGACCTTCTTAGTCTGAGATATAGCAATTCTCCCTAGGTGTTCTGTTTAGGGATGAATCCTGGGAGAGGCTGGAACCCTAATTTGGAGAAATCATATCTCCCAGAATATTGCGAATCGGAGGCTGAAATTTTTACACAATGTTCAAAACTAACTTTTCTTTGGTTTGCAAAAATTTAGGCTTCTTATCCTTCTCCAATCTCAATATAGAGTCAATGTACCAAAACTACTAGTTTTAGTATTTTAGGGTTTTCTAGTTTGGGGTCAAATTAGGGTTTGACTTTCCTAGAGTTTTACCCAACCAAAAATTTTGATCTTGGTATCTAAATTTCGATCTTGAGGAGGAGAGAAATCTTATGTTGGGCTCACTCAAAAATTCTTCTTCTGTGAAAATCCCTAATTTCCTTCAGTAGTGACAGGTCAAAAACTGAAAAATGCCCGGAATCAAATCCTGCTTTGATAAAAAGATGTGCCCTTCAATGGAGGGTTATCCTTGCCTCCTTTTTCTGATGATATGTCGAGAGAGACCCAGAAATTAAGAAGCCCTAGATTTCGTAGCTACACAATGTCTTCTTCTTAGGTCATCTCTGATACCATGTTATATTTTAATCATTTAAGCAATATGATCCTAGGATATTATCTGAGAGAATAACATGCACAACAATCAATCACAAGAGACAATAGACACAAAGATTTTGTCGGGGAAATCATAAAGGATAAAACCCCACAACTTCCTCAGAGATAGAATGAGCACCAATGGCAGCAGTAAAACCCAAGACATAAAGATGATCTCCAACAGTTGTTCTCTCTCTCTCTCACTTGAGCGATCTCCTCCTCTCTCACCTATGCGCTATAGCTAGGTGAGTGTGTGTTACAAATAGAGAGGCTCACTCTCTATTTATACTAGTTTCCGACTTGACCATTAATTACTAGGGCCGACTTCACTAGGAGATTCTAATAACCCTAGTTCCCCTCAACTGTGGGGACTTTGCCCCCCAATCAACAAAGGAGGGTTAACCTCTATGACTCTACATGACTTTATTACATTAATGATTCTCTCGATAGGAACATCGGGGACCAATGAAATACAATATATGAAATATACAAGTTATTACATTCTAAATTTACAAATACATCAACAGATTGTAATAAGACCCAGGACTGAAGAAATCAAAGCAATAAATGAAGACTTCAGGAAAACAATAGAACAGTACGGGGTAAGTGGCATCTTTGAAATATTTTAGGAACTCTGAAATATATTCATTTATGTTATTTTAGTTCTCTATTTTTTATATGATTTAATCAATTAAGTTTTCTTTTTCTAGGAATTTTTGGAGATAACACCCATCGAGTACATGAAGTAGAAGGTCATTATTGGTAGTAGCAATGATTCAACACATCGTCAATCTATTGTAGGAATGAGGATATTTAATTCTCTTTACCATTAATTCCCTTTGGATGATACAACTTCACCGGATGTTAGATATCAGCAGGTCCCTTCACACACTACTACTTCAGAGGATGTTAGAGAGGACAATAGCATCGGATGTGAAAGTTTCTATCCTAGAGAAGTATGTATGGTTAGATTGGGATCATTTCCCGTTACCTTCTTGGCGTATCATGACTGTGTTCCAATGAAGATACCAAATATTGCATGTATTATTTAATTAATTCAATGTTTTTTTCATGTAATTCAAAGCCACATACCTCAAATTATTTTTAATTAATGATCTTATTTTTTTTGCAGGATATAATGTTTTTTATAAGAACCTGCATGAGAAGGCATTGGATATTTTTGGTCCCACTATTCGTACATGGCGGAATGCCCAAAATTAAAAATTTAAAGATGATCTAATAAATCACATGGTCAACTTGTTTGGTGATACCTTCAACAAAAAATGTGTCACCGCAACAACTTTCTTAAACTTGAAATATGTGAGGGCGGATTATAGGGAAATTTTGAAAATTAACCCTAAGTATGAGCATCCTCCGATTGTTCCAAAGAAGGAGTGGAAGGGGCTCATGGATGATGCAAAGAAAAATGCATTGAGAAAACAAGTAAAGGCTCGACCACTCCGTTCAAGAAGGTATGACACATATCATATTAAATGAAAAATGTTCATTTTTTTTACTTTTAAAGATATTTAAGTTGTGATATCTAACATATTTGAAACCTTTCATAGGCTACCCAACACCTCTAAAGTGACAAATTCAAGAGTATAAAAACATGGGAAACACAAACTAGGTCAGGGTGGATATCAGAAACTAAGAGCATGAATTGTAAGAATTAGATGATCATTATTTGTAGCCAAACTTTTTCTAAATGTAGCTAACAAATAATTGATTTATCATAAGCAATTTTTATGGTGTTATGCATTGTAGGGAAATTCTTTTCAAGAGGTAGCCACTGAAGAAGACTTGAGGCTAGAATTCAAGTACGGTTTTGAACATGCATTCGAACGTCGAAAAAGCTTGGGAAATCTCCACTTTCCCCATTGACGAACACATGGGTAAATAGAACCAATAAGGCCATCATTATAATGTACTTGTGTAATATATTCATGAATGATTGTGTCAAAAATTAAATGCCTTTTTTTTTTGTTTTCAGGGTGAAAGAAACAAAAGCAACGAGGGTAGCGGTACCAAACATGTACCACATGAAGGTGGGGAGCTTCCTCATGGTGGTGGTGAGCAGCCTAGCCATTTAGGTATGTATTCTATAAAACAAAATTATTTAATATGATTTTAAATATATAATTGATCGCATGTACTAATAAATTTTCTTTTTTGAATGGCACAACATGTACCTGCTCATGCTCAATTGAAAGAGGAACAAATGAAAAAACCAATGAACACTCCAATTGTCTCAGCTCATCAACAAATAGGTAAATACCATTGTAATGATATTGGAAATAATGAAATACATATCTGAATAATAGCTACGCATGTATATCTATATAGTTTACTTGATTTTGCAGATGATGCCCCTCTCTAGTGACCTCCATGCCCTGCTACTCGACGTACCGGAAGTATGGTATGGGAGAGCATGCCCACATAATAAATATAAAGAGAGGCTATAACAACTATAACGGGTCATGTGTTGTCTGTGGAAACTCCATCAAAATTGTACTTAGTCCATCCTCATGGGTGGGGAGGGGCTCCATGGTTGTTGGAAAATATTGAGATTGCCCAATTCATGTCCTTTAATGGTGGTCTTCAATAATTTTGTTGGACATTACTATTTACTTTATTCTTTCTTATGTCATTTATTTATTCTTTGGTTAAATATTTTTTGGTTGTCATTTTTATTGGAGACTGTTCTAGAGAATTATAGTTTGGTAATAATTCTTAATTTATATACGTTTGAAGGAACAGACCTTGTCTACCATTGAAAATATACTATTTTTAGAAGTATTAGTATTCATTTTGTAGGTCATCGCCTATTGAAAGTATTCTTAGATTAGAGGCTTCTTATGGAGGTGTCTTTTTTTTTCAAATTATCAGAAAGCATTGCTATAATGACAGAAAGAACTTGGTAGTTCATTTCATGAGAAATGATATTTCATCGCTATAGCAACGAGAAACTGTCACCTGTATAACATACTCGTCACGTTGTGCATGGTGGGTCGTCGCTGTAGCGACAACTAACCATCTCTATAGTGACAAGTAACCTATCGCTTGTATAGAAAATGTGTTGCTATATGCATGATGAGTTGTTTCTCTAGGAATGGCTATATGTTGCTACAGCGACGCAAGTTTGTTGCTACATCGACATACAAAGTTTCCTATATCGAAACACTAATGTTGCTATAGCGACTGTTGATGCCCAATTTTGTCATCATTTTGGATCTATAATAATGCTATGCTGCTACTATTTTTGCTATTTCTAGTATATCAATCTCATATCTTTCACCATTCAGACACCAGTATTGACTCAAGTATCCATATTTGAAACTCATATGATTTTCCTATAAGTTTTCATCAAATTATCATTTTTATGGAAAATTTAATATCAAATTAACATTGCTAAATCCATTGAGTAGATATTTTTGCTGCTATAGACTATGGTTCTCATTCAGATGATCATTCGCATATGGACGGTCATTTGACCCATCGTTTTCACTTGGAGATTCGTTTGGTTTCCTACCTAGACGCATTCATGCCACAAATAGAAACATGGGTTTTGTTTCCCACCTGGCCCACATGGTTCACGAGCTTCTTCTTGCAAACATTCGCTCCATATCTCATCCAAGCATCCAACGGTTCTGCTGTGCGAATCTAGGAAATTGATATGCACGATTTGGGAAAAATAGTTTGCTTAGTTCAGATCATCAATGAAGTTTTTTTCAGTCTTCAAGACACTCTGTTATTAGATAGGTCGACCATTGAAAGGGTTTCCCCTCTCTCTATTGTAAAAATTTATATAAAGACATATTGGGTTGTGGAAAACACACATGCATATACTTTGAAATTTCGCTTCCAGTTAATATAAATACTTTGCTCAGTTATTTTATATCATTTTTCCATTTTATTTTTGGTGATTTAATAGCATAGGATCATCCATTGTCTCTTGAGAGGGCCCCTCAATGATAGCGGCATCATCTGTGCATATGTTCTGATTTCTTTCTACCGTACAACTAAGTAATTCAATTGTGCAATGTTTTAGAAATCGTTTTCCTGTAGATATTGTTCAATTGCTTGTACGAATGCAATATAAATTGTACATTTCTATCATACGATTTGTCATAGGCACCAGGCTTTCGGACTATCAATCCGTATTCTACATTTCATTCGTAGCTAGGTAGGGTTTGAATTCATTTTTGTTCTGTAGCTAGCTAGGATTTGAATTTGTTCTCAGTATTTCATATTAAATCCATACTAATATATAGATCGTTTATAGCTACGATTAAATCCATTTGTATTTCAATTCCATTTAGTTACTCTACAGTAGGAAATAGATTCCAATTTACATACAAGTAGTATAGCTGCCCTTTAATTTATGATGCAGTAGCTTATAATTCACTAGATCATTTGCTTTCATGCTTAGAATATAAAACAATATAAGTTTACTTAATCTAGGATTTCTTCTCAAAATGGAATAGATTTGTGTTTTTCATTAGAGGTTTGATTAAATAGCATAGTGGCCATTGAATTTATTAGAGAATTAGAGTAGTGTTGTCTTTCTTTTCATCAGATACAGATTTGCTTCCAAGTTAAGATTTGTTTCAAGTCATTTTAGAAGAAAAAGTAGTTTCAATTCATTGATGCATAAGTCTATTTATCAGCTCTTAGTTTAGAATAGTTTTGTCTTGGTATTTGGTAGATAGGTTTAGTTACATGTTGAAGATCCTTAAATAGGATTAGAAGTTTGTTAGTAGTATAACTTTGATTCTTCATAGTATTTCATGTTTTGGTTATGAAGTAGACAAGCAAAAGTAGAATAACTCTGAGTATGCCTTTTTAATTTCTTGTCAGTAGAGTTGGGATTGTTAAATAGTATTTCATACAGCTATGTTCTAGATAGTATAACTACATTTTCATTTCAAGTAAATACATGTCATTTTGCTTAACGGATAAATGGTAGATGCAGTGATAGTTTACAAAGTTTAAATTCTCTTGTAATTGGTCCGTTTTCATCTTTCATGTCTGTATAGAAGTTAAGGTATATTTTTTCCCTTTCTGTATCTCTATAGCATTTGTAAGTCACTTTGACACAATTCCTCAAGATGAGTGGAATTAGATAGTTAGATATATTTTCTTACAAATAATTTATTGTTTTTGAAGTATTAGTTGTTAGAGTAACAATTCATTTTGTCTTCTTGAATTTATAATTAATTATTGAATTGAATTTCATCGGTTAATTAGTTAGTGCACTTCCTTAGAGTAGCATAGTTTCCTGCTTTTGAGAGTTTTGAATTGCTAAGTTAGGTTAAGATTTACACTTAAAATCGCATTGCAATCTTTCCAAGTTGATAGGTTCGGTCTGGATCATTTTAATAAATCATAGTTTAAATACTTTTGTTTAAAAGACTCGGTTTTTCATTCTGAAAGGTTTTCTAGTAGTAAATATCATTAACAAACATTCTATATTTTCTTCCACCTTGGCATATATTTTTCCACAACTCTAAGTATACCTACCCTGGTCGATAATTAAATATTAGAAATTTAAAAGACATAAATTACACCAAAATTTTGGCGTCGTTGTCGGGGATTTGTGTTGTAAGGAATAATAGGTAGAATTTTTCTATGAAACTTAGTAATAGGTCGGTGGCAGGGGACCAATAAGATGAGAGGTAAGAACCTATGCATCTGTTATAACAGGCGCCCCCAAAACCCAACAATAGTAGTAGTATTGTAGGATTTTGTTTTAGTCTAGTTTTTATTTCATGAACAGACCTAGAGATTCGAAAGGTAGATACGTTAGCACCAGTTCCCAAACCTTATAAAAATTCCTACTAACCTTTACGGGGGGCATTCCACCCCGTCCACTAACTCAATGGAAAGGTATCAGAAGATACACATAGGGAGTAGTTCTACTTGGAAACCTAAAGAAAATATTTCTGGAAATTTTTTTGGAGGGGCCATAGAAGATAGAGAAACCTTGGAAGGAGGTCCTAAAGACCACATTTCACCTAAACCTGAAGAAATTCAAAAGGGTCAGCCATTGGAAACCATTAATCCTCCACTAGTCCCAAATCCTAATGATACAACTTTTTCACTAGTAGGGGATCCTAACTTCATCAATTTTATTGATCTCGAGCAGGTAAACACTCTCTTTGCAAGCTCAGTAAATACAGTTGTTTCACAGATTGAGACATCCACGGTAGAACCTACACTCCCTGCAGAACCTAAACAACACGTGGTTGGAAACTTCTCTTATCGGAGGAATATTTTCCCTGAAAATGAGCATTGAGAAGCCTCATTATCACCAAGAAAGGAACCTTCTAGGTACACTCTCTTTAGAAATCAAATCTACATGGAGAGACAGGGAGAAAATGAAGATCATGATGAGGTTAGACATGATGAGGAAGAAGAAGAAGTAGATAATAGAACTGAAGCCACTTTTGGATTTCTTATCCTAGACACTGCACATGATGTAAATATGAAAAACATCCCTCCTTCTTCACTACCTATTTTCTATGGGAAGAGTAATGAAGACCTGGACACATTTATGTTCGATTTTGACATTGTTTGTAGGAGCTATAACTATTTACAAGATTCCCAAAAGCTGAAACTTTTCCCTACTACACTAAAAGATTATGATCTAATATGGTTTATGGGATTAGGAGAATATAGCATCAAAACTTGGGAAGATATGAAAACCACATTCCTACGGAAATATCAAGATTATTGCAAACCTAGCCTAGTCTCAAACGATGTTGTTAAGATACAACAACTTGACGACGAGAGCCTAGAGGATTATCTCGAAAGGTTTAATTATGTATTACACAAGTTTAAATATAATGACCTTCGATAGGGTGCAATACTGACACTCTTCCTTAAGGGGATCTCAGAAGATCACCTGGTAGAAACCCTTAATCTCATGGCATCAAGAGATATCTCTCACAAAAATTTTGCACAAATATGTGACATGTGTAGAAATTACTCTAGAAGTAGGGGAAAAATTGGAAGAAATCTTCGGGAATCCTATAATATAAATCTAAAAGGAAATACCTCTAGTTCTAGTGGAGTCACGAGGATAGAGTTAGGAAACCTATTGGAAAATTTCAAAACAAATATTTTAGGAGAAATGGGTTCTCAATTATATGCCTTACAATATATGAAAATGCAAGAGGAAGAGCATGCAACAATGAGCATTTTCTATCCAAGATGCAGGACTAAGCATCCCCAATGGGAATTCCCATTGAATAATGTCTCATTATGTCACATTTGCATGGAGGATCATACAACGGAGAATTGTCCATCATTTCCTGGTTTACAAGATATATATAAGAGTGGGGATGTTGGTGAAACATCTAGGAGACCTTGGAAACCTAGATATCAACCAACATATCAGGATTCATCATCACAACCCTTGCCCTATTATCATCCTTACCAACCACCTCAACAATGGAACACTTCAAGTTGGCAGAACTGGCCACCCCATCCTCCTCCTCCTCCTCCTCCTAATTTTTCTCAGCATCAGTATTGGCCAAAGGGATGGAGGGGACAATCATATGCTCAGTCACCACCTATTCCCATACCTAATCATCCTTATCCTTAGTACCCACCAAATATCCAACAACTTTTTCCTGGGCATGTGCCTCCTCTTCTTCTTATTACACAACAACCTCATCATTTTAAGAATACAAATCCCCCATGACTCACACTATTACCTGCACAACCGATACCTAACCCAAACAATAAAAAAACTCAAGCTCTTAACAGCATTGAGTTTCAAACTCTTCCATCTTATTTTATTCCGGCTGCACCTATGCACGAAATCCAATTACCATCTGTAAGAGTTGTGAATGACAAACCCAAGTCATCAGTCTTCATTCGTGAAGAGGATGAAGAAGAATAAGACCCCAACGAAGCCATGAATGACGCTATTTTAAAGAATGTGGTCATCTAAAAAATTCTAGTGCATACCCATCCTCAGCAAGAACCAACTCAGGAAGAAAGAATCCCTCCATTTCTGGAACAACTAGCTATAGAGAAACCCGTGATTCATCCCGAGTATGATATTATAAATGAACTAAAAAATATCTGTGTCAAAATTGCTTTATTACAAGCTATTAAGCATGTACCAATTTACAGTAAGGTAATAAAGGAACTTTGTATCAAAAGGCCAGGTAAGAAACATGAATATCCTCCAACAATTCATGTTATAGGAGAGATGTCTGAGTATATGGAAAACCAATCTAGAATTGTAAAATATGCAATTACGAGGAGTCTGGTAGTAACTGTTATTGTAAATAATATTACCATCAGAAACATGTTTTTTGTTCTAGGTTCTCTTATTAATATGATGAACACTGAAGTCTTAGAAAATCTACAGTTGGGACAGTTTCTCTAACCTACCCCTACAATCCTAGAACTAGTAGACTGCACCAGTGTAAATCCTGCTAGAGTTTTGGATGACATTATTATATCAGTAGCTTCATGGGAATATCCCATTGACTTCATGGTTATATAATCAAAGGATCCTTCTAAAGGACACCCTATTATATATGGAAGACCATGTCTAGCTACTGCTAACTCCATTATAGGATGTAGGGATAGAGAGATTACCATTTCTAATGGGTTATCCTCACAGAAACTCACTTTATACCCACCAGCACAACCAGTGACTGAAAACTTGTGGTGGTTGGACTGTCCCTTTGGGGATGAAAATTGTGAAGAGATTTCACTTCCTAGTGATTACTCCTGGGAACTTCAGGAGCAGACTACTAAAAGTGTGTTAAATCAATTTGTTTCTTCAACAACGTGTGTATATTTTCCTCAATCCTTCATTCAATTCAATCAAATTTTTGGAGATGAGTTTCAAGAAAATTTGTACCTCTCAGTATTTACATATACATCATGTGCCTTTGCAATTGAATAACATATAGGTTCATATCCCATATCTTGTGAGGACATCCCTGGAAAACTTCTACATATAAGCATAGGTTTAAGTGAGAACCAACAAGAGTAGTTGCTCAAAGTTCTTAAAAATAAAGTAGGGGCATTTGCATGGGAAAACATTGATATGAAAGGTATACACCCTAATACCTATATTCACCATATTTACACATATGCGAACATATGACCTGTAAGGCAGCCTCAGAGAAGGATGAATCTCGCTTTGAAGGACATGGTTAAGGAAGAATTACAAAAACTTCTCAATGTTGGTTTCATATACCCAATTTCTGAAAACAAATGGGTATCTCCTCTAGTAGTAGTTCCAAATAAAGTTACAAGGAAATGGTGTATCTGAATTGACTTTCGAGAATTAAATAAGGCCACTGTTAAAGACTATTTTCCCTTGCTTTTTATTGACCAAGTGCTAGATACCCTGTCCGGTAAACACTACTTTTCTTTTCTCGGCGGGTATAGTGGGTACAATAAAATCCTTATAGAACCTAAGGATCAAGATAAGACTACTTTTACTTGTCCCTAGGGAACATATGCCAATAGAGTTTTTCCATTTGTCTTGTGTAACGCACCCGCCACCTTTTAGCGTGCAGTCTTCGGATTTTTTGCCGATATTATACATGACTGTGTAGAAGTGTACATGGATGATTTTACAATTTATGGTAATACATTTCAAGAGGCCCTTGATAACCTTGAAAAGGTTCTTGTCTGATGTCAAGAGACAAACCTAGCCCTTAGCCACGAAAAATGTAAAATGTTATTAACAAAGGGTATAGTTTTGGGACATCGTGTCTCTTATCAAGGAATCAAGGTAGACCTTGCCAAGATAAAAGTAATTGTTAATCTCCCCTCTCCAAAAACTCAAAAGAAGGCAAGGATATTGCTTGTCCATGCAGGCTACTACTGACGTTTTATTGGAAATTTTACTAAAATAGTTGCACCTATGTTCAAGCTGCTTATGAAAGGTGGAGAATTCCAATGGATTGAATCTTGTCAACATGATTTTGAGACTTTAAAAGAAAAGCTATCAGTGTCACCAATATGTAGGGGTCCTGATTGGTCCCTTCCTTTCCATATATCCACTGATGCTTCTGACATGGCCATAGGAGGGGTCCTAGGTCAAAAGGAAGACCAAGCATCATATGCCATTTAATTTGTTAGCAAGAATTTGACTCCTGCCGAATTGAATTACACCGTTATTGAAAAACAGTTTTTGGGAGTATTCTATGCTATCAACAAATTTCATCATTACATTACAAGATATGAAATTTTTGTACACACGAACCACTCTACCATTAGATTCTTAATGAACAAACCAATTACAAATGGTATGGTAATCCGATGAATTCTTTTGTTAAAAGAATTTAACATCACTATCATTGATCGACTTGGTTTGGAGAACTTGGTAGCATATTTCCTCTCTCGTATTCAACATGATAACAGTGCTAGACCCATTGATGATAATTTTCCCAACGAACATCTGTTTGTTGTGTTTGTTCAAACCCCTTGCTTCGTAGACATTGCTAACTATTTAGCGACTAGGAAGTTACCAAACCACCTGTCTCCACACGAGAAACGTCGATTTATAGTCCAGAGTTATAACTACTCTTGGGTTGACAATGACCTTTTTCATACTGGTCCAGATCTTATTATCAGACGATGTGTGCGAGAGGATGAGATGGCAGAAATCCTCCATGCATGCCATGATGGGCCATGTGGTGGACACTTTTCTGAAAATCGTACAACATACAAAGTGTTGCACTCTGGATATTACTGGACAAGCATTTTCAAAGATGCTACCAAGTATAGTAGAGGATGTGATAGTTGTCAAAGAATGGGTAGGCCTGCGTCAACTGACGAGATTCCCTTATAGTCTCAGGTCATGATTTAGCCTTTTGAGAAATGGGCTCTTGATTTTGTAGGGCCAATCTCTCCCATGTCCCACAAAAATAAGTATATCTTAGTTTGCATGGATTATGTCACTAAATGGGTGGAATATAAAGCTTTGTTTCGAGCCATAGAGAAATATGTGGTAGAATTTATATATGAAGAGATATTTACTCGATTTGGTGTACCTAGGAAAATTGTCACTTATCAAGGATCTCAATTCACCTCCAAGTTAATGAAAGAACTTACTAAAAAATATGGGATCATACATTATAAATCCTCACCTTATCACCCACAGGCTAATGGTCAAGTAGAATCTACAAACAAGGTATTAGAGGCCATCCTGACCAAGACTATCCAGTTGCATCATAAATACTGGGCAAATAGGATTCCAAAGCCCTTGTGGGATTACCGAATAAGATGGAGGAATACCACTGGACACACACCCTATGAACTTGTTTATGGTAAACAGGTTCTTCTACCCATTTAATTTCAAGTAAAAACCTTTCGTATGGCTGCACAATTAGGGATGGATCTAGAAGAAGCACAAAGACAACGAATTTTACAAATCAATGAACTAGATGAAATAAGATAAGATGCACTTCAATAGACAATGTTAATACAGAATCAACGTAAGAAGTGGCATGATAAATTTATCAAATAGAAACAGTTCAAGACTGGAGACTGGGAACTATTATTTGGTTCAAGCTATAAAATTTTTAAAGGGAAGTTGACTACCCGTTGGATGGGTCCATATGAGATAGTTACAGCTTTTGATAATGGATCTGTAGAAATTAAAACAATTGATGATTCACAAGTTTCTTTTGTAGTGAATGGACACAGGTTGAGACTTTATCATAAACCCATCTCTAAACAAGATTTTTTGTAGGATGTCTCACAATAGGAGGAAATGGAGTTGGTAGAAGGGGAAGTCTCTCCTCCTTCTCCTTGTTCTTAGTTTATTTTGGGTTATTTCCATTTGTATATCTGTAAATAAATTTATGTTCTCTAAATAAATAAGAATCATTCTTGATGATTGGATTTTATTGATGATCACATGGATTATTTTTTTCCAGCTCATAAGGCCTCATCAATTGAAAAGGGGAAGTATTTTAAAAACTCATGACTCATTTTATATACTGTCCTTTGATTATCTTGTGATTACAGCTGATGATTAACTTGCAAATAAAAATTCTTGTTATGCTTATCTTATCAACTTATCTTTTATGATTCTTTCTGTTTGTGTTTATTTATGTTTGTGTTCATTCTTGTTCTTTTCTTAAGTAAATTTTTTAGAAATTTATCAGTGATTCTTTTCTTTCCTAACAATATTGATGACTAATTTTCCTTTCCTTCATCTGAAGTCCAGAATTTCTCATTTCAATTTGACTTAGATATCAAGTTGGTACGTAGAGAAATCCTCCCTGAATAGTAACAGGAGGGAACTTTGGAATGTTAGTCTTGAGAAACATTGTTGTGATCATTTGAAGAAGACAACTTGGACTAAAAGGGGTCTTTTTACTATTATCTTTTGGCTCCATTCACTACACACTAAAATAATCAACCATATGTATCTTTGATTCAGCATACTTCTCTTGCAATATATATTTTATGAAGAAAGTGGTTTTCCTTTAACCCATATAATCCTAGTCCGAATAAAGGTTTTCAGAGATGCTCCCCCATCCACTCATTCAAATTTTAACCCTATGGAGACCCCAGACCTCTGGTTCCTGGAAAAAATCAAACTACTAAAAATAACAGTTTCTCAAATAGAGTGGAACTGACTCTAATAAACTCTGATTACTGTGAAGAACCAACAAGATAGATTCTAGATGGATCTTACCCCCATGAAGACCCTAGACCTCTAACTCCTGGAAAAAAGCAAACTACTAGAAATAACAGTTTCTAAAATACGGTGAAACTAACTCTCATAAACTCTAATTACTGTAAAGACTTGAATGCACCCATAATAAACATGACAGTATACATGGATATTACACTGCTAGTTGTGTAGGAAATCTAGGGGTTAACAATGGTGACTCAATGGGGTGACATCCTATTGCAAGGTGTTGAGAACCATGGGGTACCTGTATTCTGAGGCTCTAAAAATTGAGTCATGGAAATTTTCCTGCATCAATGTTCTTGTCCACTTGAAAATGGAGTCAAATTATGGTGCATCCACTAACCAATTGGAAAGAGAACCAAAGCACGCATGCCCATCTGCAACTGTAATCTACAACCTAGCTAATATGTACACCTCTCCTATTGGAAAATGAACTGAATTTGACAATTAGGAGGAAGCCACCTGGTCACATGCCAGGATTGGAGAATGTTCCATAAATCATCCTTGGCCTGAGCCAGAATGCATTCAAGATAGGAGAAAGAAAGCAGTATTCTTATTGTGTTCCTTAAGCAATCTTATGCGGGACTTTTGTTTCTAGTTTTACTCTTCTAATTGAGCTTGCATAACCATATGATCATTGAGGTCCAATTCCTTTTTGTGAAGGGTGGGATTGTCCATCATGCATGTGGCCATTATTTCCTCTTGACTTGAGAAAATTACTCTCCAACTATTTCATTTGGAAGAAGATGTTTCCAAAGTTGTTTGTGTTCCAGGATTTAATCTTGTTTTTCATAATCTTAGTTTTTTGAACCTATATTGACTCATTCATGGTTCCACCATTATTTATAATGTCCTTGAAATCAAAATTTGAAAGCCAAATTTTTTCATGGTGGAATGGAGTTCCTTTTGAGCTTTCTTTGGAGTGCCAGTGTAAAAGAATTGGCCAGTGGTCTGATCCAATTGGGAGGATTGTGGGTTCCTGTTCCATCCTCTAAAAAAAGGGCCTTTTGAGAGAATAAAATGGTCTAATTTTTCAGCTACATGTTGCTCCATGCTTGTTCCAGGTAAAAATTTCATTGTTAGAGGCATCTACATACATGAAATATGTAGGACAAAAGGGGCATCATCTTCATGAACCAAACTTGAAGCCCTTCTTGAACAACACACCCATTTAAACTAAGTTAGATTAAATTGAATTGATATTACTTGAAAGAAAGGGCACTCAGCAAATACATTGATCTATGATCTAACCTTAAGCTAATGTTCCCTTGGCCAAGAGATAACTTTGATCCATGCTGCATTTGCTTCTTACTTTTCACCNGGCACTCAGCAAATACATTGATCTATGATCTAACCTTAAGCTAATGTTCCCTTGGCCAAGAGATAACTTTGATCCATGCTGCATTTGCTTCTTACTTTTCCCCCGCCTATCCATAGAAGTAACTTCTATATCCTACTCATCCATGAAAGGCCAATGAGAGATACCTTAAAAATTTAAAACCACCATCCATCTATTAATCTAGAGTAAAGAAGAGAGTATCAAAGTGGTCAAAGTAAAAATTAAAGGAAAATTGTGCATGAATTGGTTTAGTTTCACCATGATGAATATGGTTGTTTATGATTGTCATTGATGACAAAATTGATGACAAAGGTGAAGTGTGATGAAATGACATGAAGCCAAAGCAATCAAGTGTGTGGATGGAAATATATTGCAAAGCACAAGGGCATTGGATGTGGGCATTGAAGCCATTGAAACACCTAATGAGTCAAATGAACCATACTGTGGTCATTTGAAGATGACTTGGAAAAGGAAAAAAAGGATGATGGAAAGCAAAGGACAAATATTTGACAAATACAAAAGCATGATATGGAATTGGAGAAATATTTGGCATGGAATCTTGGTTTTGGAACCCTTGGAGATAGTCATGGTGCAAGTAAAGGTTTGGAACCCACACACTTTATACACTTTGTAGCATGATGGCACTTGGACACATCTAGAAGCTTATTGATGAATCTCGTGGGTTGAGATTTTAAATGTCAAAGCAAGAAAAAATATATTTTCATATACACCATTCGACTTGATAAATAAAATTTGATCAAACATAAACTGGTTGTCCTGATAATCCTTTTAGAAGTTGTCCCAGTAGACATGAATTTAATTATTAATTTAAAAATAAATAAAAATTGTTATGATAGGTCGGCTCCAAAAACATTGGTGGAAAATTAGTATAAATAGGAAGCTCACCTCTTTCAATTAGGAAGTGAATTGATGTGTGGAGAAAGTGCTCTGAAATTCGGGACTGAGGCAGCTGCAAACGTGACTGATGTTTTCTTGGGTTGGTTCGTGAATGTGGAATACCAATGAGGTAGATGTAATTAGAGGACATGCAAGAAAATTTTCATCTTTGTTTTTCGAGTGTCAAAGAAGGTCCAATTCAGGCTTCATATTGAAGAGGAAGCATATTAAGTTTTTTGATGTCTGAGCTAGATGATAGATGCATGAGGTAGTTTGGTTGTCAATATCTTCCAGCCATGTAATAAGGTTATGTATAGCAACAATTTATCACTGGTTGCTTCTTTTGAAACATCGACAACATTCATCAAAGAAAGAGCCACAAGGAAACCATAGTATATGTTTGACAAGGTGCATAAAGAGGTCATCAGTGAATAACCACTTATTCCAGGCATGCATTGAAATGATTGATGGATTTGAGTGGCAACATATACTCATCCATGCAATCCTTGTTCAAATTGTTGATTGTCCTAAGATAGTGATTGCAGTAGTCTTAGAACATAATTGTTTATATGATTGGGTGAAATTTTGAAACATGTTTAAGTCTTGGAGTAGACCTTGAAGTTGACTTGAAACAGGTTTGACATAACATATTTCTTGTGATGAATGTATAGTGCACTTAAGAAGACCTTTGCTTGTGCAGCGTTGATGTATGATTGAAGTATGTACAGTAAATGTGTGTGAGTTGACTCCTTTTATGATTTTACAGTATGTGAAGATTGTTGATTAAGTTGATAGTGACAAATCCTTGTAATTCCTTGTGTAAGTTACTTGTGCATTGGCCAAGTACTCTACTTTGAAAAGCTAAATGAAAGTAATTACAATAGTTGATGACATGGCAAATGATTGCTTGACTTGACAGAGACAAGTTGATGGCTGTAGTTGAACATGACAGTTGAGTGACAGGATGATGTGCAAAAGATGAATTGGAAGGGATGATATTGTACTTGATGGTGATAGCCAAGTTTCATGACAAAATTGGATATGTTATGTGACAAGTGTTAATATGTAAATATAAGCTGGGTCATGTACATGTTTCCTTAGTAGGATCTAAGAAAACACCAAGCAAACTCTTGGAATATAAGTAGGTGCTTTTGTATTAGTAGGTGTTTATTTACCTCATGGTTGCAGCCGTTTGAAATACAAAAATATTACACATATTATATCTTGTGTCTCTAATGCAATGCATTGGTGATTATGTGTTTAAATTGGTGAATGATCAAAGATATAGGTTATTGATGGATATGAATATGAAGTAAATGTCTGAATATAGATATGAGATTTTGATTGAAGTTGAAATTTGGATTAAGTTTAAGCTAACTGATTCACCCCCCCCCTCTCAGTCAGGCATTGTGTCGAACACACCATTCCATTCAATATTGCATGAACATCTAGGAGTTGGTTTTGCTTTCATCCCTATATTTTTTATAGGGAAATGAACCTTCCTTTATTCAATTCAGAGGCTCTTCAAAAGTCAATATGTGTATCAGGATCGAGATCATTCAAAGCATGGGGAATAGCTTGCTCATAACAGTGATAGATTATCCTATAGTGAGTAAATATCTCCTTCCTTATTTTCATGTCCCCTCAAATCATTATACTCAGATAATTTATAACCTGACATAAGAAAGAAGGAAAGGCCCTATATTCCACGCAAATCATGTAGAGAAGAAATCAAGTTCACATAAATAAAAGGAATTACATAAATGAGAATGGTTCCATTAGTAAACTCTTTTTTTAGTTAAGAATGTTTTTTGTAGCGTCATTGTAATTAATGAATGAGAAAATACGATGGTATCAAGAGAAGCTAGACACTTTGTGTTAGCACTCGGAATGTACTCAGGTTGTAGGAAGCACACCCCGAGGTAACAGCAAAACCACTTTAGGAAGATATTAATATTTCTCTCCCAGAGAGGGATATCTCAAACACAAATCTCACAAAATCAAATGATAAACAATATTTAAGCATTCATTCATTTGGCTGAACCATTCACATATCCATTGGGCATGGAGTCATATACAAGTAAAAGATCATAAAGATACATACACGAGAACTATCAAAGGCAAGATAATCACATCATTACAGTCATCAAATTCGATCTGGGTGAAATGGAAGAGATGAGAAAACAATCCATCAATACAGAGCGTCTGAAACGAATTCCATATCGACTTTAGCAGAAAAATCATATAATATCTGAAAAAATGAATAGAGCATGAACATATGAATTCTACTCATTTAACACTGCATTCCAGATACGAAGGAAGAACAAAATGGAGTGTTACACAAAGGAAATAACAAGCACATAAAGGAAATGGCATAGACTGAAACATCAATGACACATGAATCTTTGACAGGAAACTTCTCATGCATTCACTTTATTTCTCAAAACAGATATGTCTTTCCAAACCAGCAACTCACTTGATGGGATCCAACCCCCATCTCTTCAAAAGACACCAATATATAGATTTTTAAACAATAAGTCTGCTCCCAGCAGATCAATAACAGAATGACCAGCGTAAATTAGAGTTTGTAACTAATTTCCTACACCACTAGGAAGTTGTCACAATTCCATTCCTAACTGATCATAGAGTATCACATCAACTGAGTAACAAACTCGGCCACGCAGCTCCACGTCCTCGCTCCATCAGCTCTTTGGTATATGCCCCCTGTTCCCTACTGAGAAAGATTAAGCTTTGTTTTTCCCAGCCGCTCTACAGCCTTCCATTGCTCGACACTTGGGGTGTCGCTTTCCATCATCTCCCAGATGGCTACCTCGAGTTTCCATGTAGGCTTCGTAGGATTTCTTAGGCAACCTATTTCTGATAGCTGTGAACTTCTGCAGGACTTTAAAATCTTCAATTAACACGTCCACAATGGTTTGTCCAGACAGGCTCCTCTCTAACTCATTAAACTTTGAATGGTCCATACGAGCCCTGACAATCAGATTATTATAATGTTCCTGCGAGAGCATTCGACCCTTCTCGTTCCAGAAGCATGGCAACCCGTCTTCGATCAGCCCTTCAAACTCCCTTTTGAACCTGTTGACCTGTACCATTAATTCCTCGGATTTATCCTGAACAATCTTCATTAACTGGTGCTTGTGAATAATTTTCTTTGCTGACAGGACTATTGAGACTCTGTCCTTTATACCCAAGTCATGCAATTTTTGGTACGTTAATGAATTCAGGAAATTCAGGGTATTTTGGGCTGTAGTGAGCGGCCTCTTCGCCATGTGTTCGTTTACCACTTTTATCCGTTGCTGGGTTGCATCTATTAATCCACACAAATCATCAATGTAAACAAGGTAGTGTCTGACCTTAGTGACCTCAATGCTTATGGTGTCCCAAATGATATGCTTTGCCCCCTGAAGAGGGCCCTTCCCAATACATTTCTCTTTCAATTCCTCAACCTTCTGTTGTAATTGGCTCTTGTCCTGTAAGAGCTGCGTTCTGCTTTCATTAATCTTGGCTAACTCAGCTTTCACCTTCTCATTTTCGGCTTGCAACTCCTTAATAGTCTCCTCCTTCAAAATCACTTGCGACATAGACTCTAATAGGTCGTCGGCAGAACAATCAGCTAATGGCTTTCGGATGGCTACAATGGATAGGTCTTCACCGGTAGGGGTCTGGTTTATTAGCTCGTCCATGATCTCCTTTTCTTCATTCTGCTCTTTCTTCAGCTCTACAATTTGGGACAGTAGTTCCTCCCTTTCGGCATTCCACCCATCCCTTTCCTCTTGTAGCTCTCCAGCCTTCCCTCTGAGG
>LPNX010860538.1:270875-288740 GCA_001517045.1 Pseudotsuga menziesii | reverse complement strand
TTTTTCCTTTTAATGAGGGATAATAGGTTAGAGTTTCAATGTTTTTTTTTTCATTTTAATCAAGAGAATAGGTACACATCAGTGTCATTCACCAAGGAGGCTAGGTTTCCAAAGAGAAGAAACTATCTTGATGCTAACACCACAAGCACGTTGAGCAAGCTATTCGAATTTTCAATCTAAGCAGACCCCGCTCCATAGAAAATGAAACCAGATGTGGCAAGCCTTCTCGAGTATACCCTTGGGGATCCAGGCCAATGTCATCTAGTACACCAGGATAGCCTCTAGAACATATTTGATCAGAATAAGGCTATCATCCCTCGACAGCCAGCGATGACACCACAGTTTGAGTCACTTGTCTAGTTTTTCCAGCAGCTAGGCCTAGCCCCGCTTTCGATAGTCGTTAGGTTTTATAAAGAACAACAGATAGTGTATACCCTCTTCGAAAGATACTATATGAAAAGGGAAAAGTTCTGATAAGAACCTTTCTTCCTCCCTGGATAAGAGATAAAGGATGACCGTGGATTTTCCAACGTTAATGTCCATGCCTTTTGCTTTAGAGAAAATCTTGAGAATATCATCTAAAGCACATAACTCCCTAACTGAGACCGAACAAAAGATGAAGATGTCATCAACAAAGAGAAAATGTGAGATGTGGAGGTTCTATGCAAGTTGCAGCCCAATGAAATTGACCATCCTTATCGCCTCCTTCAGGGCACAGCTGAGACCCTCAACCACCAAAAGGAATAAAAGAGGTGACAGTGGGTAGCCTTGTCGAAACCCACACTCCGCATGGAAGAATGGTGAGGCCGCACCATCGATTAGAACCGAAAAGGAGACAATGGTGATACAGCTCAGGATCCATCTGATAAACACAATATCAAAACCCAGATGCATTAAATGCAAACGAAGATAAATCCATCTTACCTTGTCAAATGCCTTTGCCAGGTCAATTTTAAAAATGGCTCATTTTATATTTTTAACAAACATTGTGCATACAAAGATCTACAAACACAAACACATAGAGTTACAAATCAAAATTTACAAACAAAAGCACATAGAGTTGCATAAATGAAAAATGAAATAAAACAACAATTAAAAAAAAATTAAAATAATATAATGTAGATATATTATTTTAATAAATATTATTATTATTAATACATTAAAAATATAATTATATATTTAAGAGGTTTTCTTAGCTTTGAGATTTTAGAATCTCTACTAATAAGACCAACCATGGGAAGGTGAAAGTTCATATGGCTTCCAAAATTATGCTTTGTTTGTTGTTACAACAAAGAGAATGTGTGTGCTTTGTTGTTGTTGTTACAACAAAGTTAATGTATGTGCTTTGTTGTTGTTGTTACAACAAAAAGGGTTGTTCAATTTTTTAAGTTTTAGTGTATTTATTAAGTTTAGTTTATTATAGTTATTAAGTTTATTTATAAAAGAAAAAAAGATTATTTTAATTGTAAATTAAATTTTAGTTATGTATTTATTATGTTTAATTTACTATAGTTATTAAGTTAATTTATAAAGGGAAACAAATATTGTTTTAATTGTAAATTAATTTTTTAGTTATGTATTTATTAAGTTGATTTTATTATAGTTGTGGCATTATTTAATTGATAACAAGTTAAATAAAATGGATCAGGTAAAGCATTTTTAAACTTGTCATTAAAAATAAATGAAAAATGAATTAAAACAACAATTAAAACAAATTAAAAAATAAAAATAAAAGAAAAAAAATGTAACGTATATATATTATTATATCTCAAATAAACATATATATATATATATAACTTACATAGGCAATTTTGGACAAAGATCTACATATCTAAATACATAAAGTTGTATTATAAAAAGCATGTACCAAGATCTAGATATCTAAACACATAAAGTAGTATTATAAAAAGCATGTACAAAGATCTACATATACAAAAATGTACAAACAAATACACAGATTTGTATACAAAAACACATCATTCCATACAACAAACATAAAAATCATTTCATTTAACAGAGAGTTGCATACAAAGATGTGCAAACACAAAGAAATAGAGTTACATACAAAAATCTACATACAAAAACACATAGATTTGCATACAAAAATTATGTACAAAGATTTCAAAAACAAACATACAGTGGCATACAAACATAAAAATCAATTTCATTTAACAAACAAAGAGTTGCATACAAAGATCTACAAACACAAACACATAAAGTTACATACAAAAACACATAGAATTACATAATGCATTATTTCATCTAACAAACATACAAAAAAAACATTAATTCATCTAAGAAAAATTAAAATCATCTCAACTACCAAACATATAAATTTACATGCAAAAAGATCTCTAAGGCAACCAAAGAATGGACTAAAATTAAAGAATAAAATAATATATATTAAAATATAAAGTGTAATATTAATACTCTATAAATAATGTTGAAAATAAAATATAAATAAATAACAAAATAAATAAAAATAAAAATAAAACAAATATAGAAATTGTTATTTAATAATTTCATTTATTTATGTGTTAAAACAATTATGAAATTAATTTATGTAAAAACATGAAGTGGAAAATGAAGTTTATATGTGTGAAAATAATTGTGAAATTAGTATCCGTGAAACATTAAATGGAAAATGAAATTTGTGTATTAGAGAAATTATAAAATTAGTTCATTTAGAAACAACTAAAAAAAACATATCACATAATACTACAAGAGCCTACTCTAAAGATGATGGGGGAACCCACCATCTAGAGCATTTGGATGGGTTTAATCCCATCCCAAAAATATATATTTCTTTTTATTAAAACTAATACTCTTGTAAGTAAACTCTCTTTACAAAACTCTAAAAAATTAAACTATACAAGTTCATGGTATATCTGATATAAATAACTTTAAATCCATCTTCAGAGATGTTGGTACCTGAAAAGAAAACAAACCCAATTAAATGTTAGACATCTTTATTTAAATATGACTATAAATCGAATATGAAAAAAAAACATGAAAAATATAAATAATTACCTTAATAAAATCATTTCAAAATTATTTTTTAAAATACAGAAAATACCAATATGAACCAAAAAAATAAAAAACCAACTGGGATGGTGTTGCTCTATGTGAACAGACGGTTTGTTAGTTTTGAATGATGTGTCTTGAAACAAATTAAAACAAATTATGGAAGGATTTTGAAAACTATTTTTTAAATTAGTGATGTTAAAATATTAAAATGAAAAAAATAAGAGAGATATCAATAGATGAGAAAAACCAGCGAGAAGAAGATTAGCACTTTTTTTTACTTGGATCAAACCCAACTGCCATCAATAAATCTAGATATACAAGGAAACAGAAATCCAACAGCCATCAATCAAGAAACAGAAACATACAACCACCAAAATGAGGAAATAGAAACCTTAGAATTGTGCACCAGTAATCTCAGGCAAATGACTCCTGGAAAGGAAAGGCAGGACTAACTGATGTTTCCAACTGTGACAAAAACTCTGACAAATCATCGTTCAGATGCCTAACTGTATCAAAAACTCTGGGAAATTAAACTTTTCAGTCCATAATGATTGTATAATCAGTGACAGAAAAAAGCAAAAATAATCCAACTATTTTAAGCTAGAATATTGAACAAAAGAGGGCTTACACAGGAATGTCATCCAAAAGAAAATCAAAGATGAAGACGGTAGAAATTTATGAGCAAAAAATTTGACCCTTCATAAATCCAGATATCCCATATTATAGACACTGTTACAATTTGGAAAGCTTGCAAACTTACATTGTGGATTGTAATCATGGATGGAATCTAAAGACCTTCACAAAACCCCAAATGAGAGAATCTAAAGTATTTCAATTATAAAGCCTCTAAATTATTTTAATTCTAAAGTCTTAAAGCCTCAAAATTATTTTAATTATTAAGTCTGAAAGCTGTGCAACAAGCTGGCATGTTTGGTGTCTAAATCTAAAAGCTTAAAGGCTGTGTAACAACGCAGTATGTATTTCAGAAAGTTTAGAGACTTCAACAGGACATGACAGATCCAAAATCCAAGGACAGAATACACGTCAACAGGACAAGATCATTGGTTGGGCTGTTGAAAGACATTTTAAAAACCGACTAAGTCTACCCATACAGAGCCGGATCGAACCCAACAGCAAGGTGGGTAATGGCTCCGTATCGAACCCAACAGCCATTCATATATTTGTGGGTGTGGGTAAGGTGGGTAGTGGCTCCAAATGAACCCAACATCCATCAATTTATTTGTGAGTAATCGTTCCATATCGAACACAACAGCCAATCGCCGGTAATCAATCTTTTTTATTCATTCATTTTGAATTAAACAAAGAGATTTGAACTTACATTAAAATTGAGGAGTATTGACCAGGGGCTATTCTCCATATCCAGATGATCGACCAAACCTAGGTTGGATGTTCCGTTTTCACCCCCTTTCCTGCACAGATACCAGTATAAATGAGTAATTTCTATTAGCAAACAATGTAAGGCCTGAAGCCACGCTTAATCCAGCAGATTACCATACATTATTTACAGATTACCTGAGCTGAGCCGCCTCCTGCGCACGCTTCTTCTGTGGCTGCCATGGCAAAGCTGTTAGTTGGTATCAGAACGAAGCACTTGATCAAGGCCTGTTCCTTCTCAAGATTCTGGTTCGTTGGCAGACATGAACCCAGCAGCAAAGGGGGAGGAGAAGGGCAGCAAGAGAGGTGGGAAAGGCAGCATCGCCCTCAACTAACCTCTCATGTTCAAAACCAGGCAGGACCACCAGGATACCTGTTACTTGATCGGCTTCCTGCGCAGTGCTTAACAGCGAATATCTAACCTCGTCCTCCTCCTCTATCTATCACACACAGACATGACTCAGACACACCCAGACCCAGACTTAGACATTCAAACATCAAGAATCAGACTGACCCTGACCAAGACTCAGACATCAAGAATCAGACAGACATACCGAAACTCAGACACCAAGCGCAGACCATAGACAGAGGAGGAATAAAATGTTAAACGCTGGGTAAAATTCTATATATGTATTTCCTTCAACACCTACCTACGTTTAGCGGATAGTTTTTTTTTTCTGCTTTTGTCTTTTTCTAAAAGATTCTAGAAGTTTCACAAAAAACTTGAATGCTTTTCAAAAAAGCCCTTCCTCTTAACAAAATTTGAAAAGCTTGAATGCTTTTCAAAAAAAATCCTTTCTCTTAACAAAATTTCAATGAGATTGCACTTTATTATTATCTCTTCACAAAATTTGAATGTGAGATGTCATTTTATTGATATACTTAAGGCAGGCAAGAATATAATGCAATAGATAAAGCAGTTGACTATGTATTAACAACGTTTTTGACCAAAAATTTACTTTAAGGTAAACATTATAAATATAAATTTTTATTTTTATAAGTATACTTATCTTGTGTTTGATTGGTTCATAAAGTAAATGTCTTAGTGTAAAAAAACAGTTTTATCATCATACTTATCTTGTGTTTGATTGGTTCATAAAGTAAAAGTCTTATTGTATAATAAAAACAGTTTCATCATCTAAGTTAATAGCATTAATACAAAGTGATGAAAAAATTTCAAAATAATATTTCTTGATAAATGAACAATCCAAAAACATTGCCAAATGTGTACACACATTAAGTTGAAATACACACATTAAATTGGGTAACATTACTTGTAATTGTTGTGCGATAATGGAGTCAATACATATTAACAATCTTTTGACATGACCTATTTTTTTTTATATTTTTTATTTGTTTATAAGGATTTTGAACTATTAATAGTTAATAAAAGAGCTAAAGAGCTTCTAAGAGTCAATACATATTAACAATCTTTTGACATGACCTATTTTTTTTTATATTTTTTATTTGTTTATAAGAATTTCGAACTATTAATAGTTAATAAAAGAGCTAAAGAGCTTCTAAGCCGAATGCACATTAACTGGACTCTCATATGGTAAGTGTAGTTGAGTGTCACATGAGTTTCACATTGCCATTCCACTAAGTGCAGTTACCACATGAATTCAGAAGATTTTATTAGGAGTTGAGAGGATTTTATTAGGACCCATACTATCACACGAACCACACATTACTTCAACTCCGAGCTGTAAAATGTAGTTTGACTAATTAGCTCGGCTTTCTGAGCTGTAAAATGTAGTTTGACTAATTAGCTTGACTCTCAGAGCTGTATAATATAGTTTGGTTAATTAGCTCGACTTGGAGGTGCTAGATGGAGTTCAACTATCACATGGACTACACATTACCATGCCACTAAGTTCTGTTTTCACATGAGCTATTTTTATTTATTTTTTTCCAACCACCACAAATTGTAGTTATCACATGAGCTATATTTTATTTTTTATAATTGTTTATTAGGAGTTCAAATGATTACTTGTTAGTTTAAAAGTTACTATAAATCTATTGTAGATAATAAAAGACCTCTCAGTTATCCTGACTTCTAGCTTCCAAATGGAGTTCGACTAAGCCTTATGCACATTAACTGGACTCCCAATTGGTAGGTGCAGTTGAGTGTCTCATGAGTTGCACAATACCATGTTGTTAAGTGTAGTTATCACATTACTTCAGAGGAATTTATTAGGTGTTCGAAATATTTTATTAGGAGTTTGGCTCTTACGTGATTGCACTTTAGCTAGACTCCTAGATGCCAAATGAAGTTGGACTAAGCCGTAAGTAATTAGAGTTGAAGCTAAGCTAATAGACATTCAGATGCCTAACTGTAACAAATACTCTGGGAAATTAAACCTTTCAGTCCATAATGATTGGATAATATGTGATAGAAAAAAGAAAAAATAATCCAACTATTTTAACCTAGAATATTGAACAAAAGAGGGCTTACACAGGAATGTCCTCCAAAAGACAATCAAAGATGAAGATGGTAAAACTTTATGAGAAAAATTTGACGCTTCATAAATCCAGATATCCCATAGTATAGAAATTGTTTCCATTTGGAAAGCTTGCAAACTTACACTGTGGATTGCAATCATGGATGGAATCTAAAGACCTTGACAAAACCCCGAATGAGAGAATCTAAATTATTTCAATTATAAAGCCTCTAAATTATTTCAATTCTAAAGTCTTAAAGCCTCAAAATTATTTTAATTATTAAGTCTGAAAGCTGTCTAAATCTAAAGCTTAAAGGCTGTGTAACAACGCAGAGAATCTAAATTATTTCAATTATAAAGCCTCTAAATTATTTCAATTCTAAAGTCTTAAAGCCTCAAAATTATTTTAATTATTAAGTCTGAAAGCTGTCTAAATCTAAAGCTTAAAGGCTGTGTAACAACGCAGTATGTGTTTCAGAAAGTTTAGATACTTCAACAGGACACAAAAGATCCAAAATCCAAGGACAGAATACACATCAACAGGACAAGATCGTTGGTTGGGCTGTTCAAAGACATTTTAGAAATCGATGAAGTCTACCCATACAGAGCCGGATAGAACCCAACAGCAAGGTGGGTAATGGCTCCGTATTGAACCGAACAGCCATTCATATATTTGTGGGTGTGGGTAAGGTGGGTAATGCCTCCAAATGATCCCAACATCCATCAATTTATTTGTGAGTAATCGTTCTATATCGAACCCAACAGCCAATCCCCGGTAATCAATCTTTTTTATTCATTCATTTTGAATTAAACAAAGAGATTTGAACTTACATTAAAATTGAGAAGGAGTATTGACCAGGGGCTATTCTCCATATCCAGATGATCGACCAAACCTAGGTTCGCTGTTCCATTTTGACCCTCTTTCCTGCACAAATACCAGTATAAAACAATAATTTATATTAGCAAACAATCTAGGGCTTGAAGCCATGCTTAATCCAGCAGATTACCATACATTATTTACAGATTACCTGAGCTGAGCCGCCTCTTGCGCATGCTTCTTCTGTGGCCGCCATGGAAAAGCTATTAGTTGGTATCAGAACAGAGCACTTGATCAAGGCCTGTTCCTTCTCACGATTCTGGTTCGTTGGCAGACATGAACCCAGCAGTAAAGGCGGAGGTGAGAGCAGCAAGAGAGGCGGGAAAGGCAGCATCGCCCTCAACTATCTTCTCATGTTTAAAACCAGGCAGGACCACCAGGATACCTGTTACTTGATCGGCTTCGTGCGCAGTGCTTAACAGCGGATATCTAACCTCGTCCTTCTCCTCTATCAATCACACACAGACAGACCCAGACCCAGACATTCAAACATCAAGAATCAGACTGACCCTGACCCGGACTCAGACATCAAGAATCAGAAAGACATACTGAGACTCAGATACCAAGCATAGACCATAGACAGAGGAGGAATAAAATGTTAAACGCTGGGTAAAAATCTATATATGTATTTCTTTCAACACCTACCTACGTTCAATGGATAGTTTTTTTTTTCTGCTTTTCTCTTTTTCTAAAAGATTCTAGAAGTTTCACAAAAAGCATGAATGTTTTTCAAAAAAATCCTTCCTCTTAACAAAATTTGAAAAGGTTGAATGCTTTTAAAAAGAAACCTTTCTCTTAACAAAATTTGAATGAGATTGCACTTTATTATTATCTCTTCACAAAATTTGAATGTGAGATGTCATTTTATTAATATCCTTAAGGCAAGCAGGAATATAATGCAATAGATAAAGGAGTTGACTATGTATTAACAACGTTTTTGACCAAAAATTTACTTTAAGGTAAACATTATAAATATAAATTTTTATTTTTATAAGTATACTTATCTTGTGTTTGATTGGTTCATAAAGTAAAAGTCTTATTGTGTAATAAAAATAGTTTTATCATCTAAGTTAATAGCATTAATACAAAGTGATGAAAAAATTTCAAAATAATATTTCTTGATAAATGAACAATCCAAAAACATTGCCAAATGTCTACTCACATTAAGTTGAGTTAACACATTAAATTGGTTAACATTACTTGTAATTGTTGTGCGATAATGGAGTGAATACATATTAACAATCTTTTTACATGACCTATTTTTTTTTGTTTTTTATAATTGTTTATAAGTATTTGGAACTATTAATAGTTAATTTAAAAGTTAATATAAATTTATTGTAGTTAATAAAAGAGCTAAAGAGCTTTGAGTTACGGTGACTTCTAGCTTCCAAATGGAATTGGACTAAGCCTTATGCACATTAACTGGATTCTCAATTGGTAAGTGGAGTTAGAGTGTCACATGAGTTTCACATTACCATTCCACTAAGTGGAGTTATCACATCAATTCAGAGGAGTTGAGAGGATTTTATTAGGACCCATACTATCACACTAACTACACGTTACTTTAACTACGAGCTGTAAAATGTAGTTTGACTAATTAGCTCGGCTCTCTGAGCTGTAAAATGTAGTTTGACTAATTAGCTCGACTCTCTGAGTTGTAAAATATAGTTTGGCTAATTAGCTCGACTTGGAGGTGCTAGATGGAGTTCAACTATCACATGGACTACACATTACCATGCCATTAAGTTCTCTTTTCACATGAGCTACTTTTTTTTTCCCAACTACCACAAATTGTAGTTATCACATGAGCTATATTTTATTTTTTATAATTGTTTATTAGGAGTTCAAACGATTAATTGTTAGTTTAAAAGTTACTATAAATCTATTGTAGATAATAAAAGATCTCTCAGTTATCGTTACTTCTAGCTTCCAAATGGAGTTCGACTAAGCCTTATGCACGTTAGCTGGACTCCCAATTGGTAGGTGGAGTTCGATACTCATAGAATCAATCTGGACTGTACACTTGTCTCATTCTCCTTTAATCTCGGATGACGCCTTTAGAATCAATCTGAACAGTACACTTGTCTCATTCTCATTGGTAGATGAAAAAACATAGATGGTAGTCCACCCGAAAATTCTAACATATATACCCCTATTAGGGTAATTAATTTTTTATTTTACAAATGTGATATATTTATAATTATTTCTTACATTATAAATATTAATTTTAGTTTTACAAATGTGATATATTTATAATTATCTTTTCATTGATTAGTTGAAATCTTATTTCCTAATCATTACAATATAGTAGAAACGGTTAAATTTCAATTTCATTAAGAAATTTAAGTGGATCGTTTATTTATTTCTAAATGATGATAGGAAAGACTGATGTGAGTGGGATCATTTAAAAGCTACAATTGGATCTGCAATCAGTACGATTACGAATTAATCCTCCTCCCAACACTGAACTCTTAAATGCAGCCATAAAAGTAATAAAACAACTCAGTGGGAATCAAACTCCTAAAGTTTAGGTGACTATGTTTGGGAAATGCAGTGTATATCTTATTTAATTAATCTCTTAATTCGGGAAGGCATGAGGATGCTAAGCAACAAAGGTTTTTGAAATGGATTGGTCTTAATTTTGAGCAGATTATGATCTTGCGGGACCAAATTGAACGCCTCCGCCATATTTGAAAGTAACCCTTAACCAATGACCTTTGACCCATTTTGCCTGCCTGGTGTACCCGCTTAACCGATAAATAATTTAGTTTTAAATTTTGAACAGTTGATCTTCCCACTTATGATTTTCGCACGCAATTTCCAAAAAATTTCAAAGTAACTAGAAGCATGTTATATTATTAAAAAATATTGGTGCTCCATATTATAGTATTTAATAACTCGTATCATATACTCTTACTATGATTCCCAATGCATAGAAACCGTGTGAAAAAAATGCATAGAACACTTAATTAGCTATATCAATACATAGCATTATGACTTTTATAGGATATGTGCAATCATGGTTCAATCTCACTAGTTATTAACTACTATGTTATTAAGGTAAGTAATTTTATTACGATGTAACTAATGGTTAATGCTAGTAATTAATGGTTGTTATTATATGTGATTAGTATTTTTATTATATTAAGATAATTTGCAGCAAGTGAAGGAGAAGTTTGAGCATCAATTTAAAATGTATATTTAAAATATTTTATCAAAAAATTAATACAATTTAATATTTCTACAAAATGCATAATAATTTCAATGGTATATTTACTAGTACTATGGAAAACAATGCTTGATATTGAGCACACAAGTATTAATTTAATTAAATTTTGAATTTTGTATAATTGTTACTTTTTAAAATTAAAGATCAAATTGTTCAGTTTTTGTGATTAACAAAATTTTACACAATACAAATATAGATTAATGTATTTCAAACTAAAACTTAATTTAATTGTTGACATTGTGTTAGCAACCCATACACTATGTGGTGCACTACTTTTTTTTGGTTAAAATTACAATTCATGAAAATATGATGCATGGTATTTTAATAGATCAAAATTGTTAAAATGGCCTCATGTAATAGTTTTTAAATGGATGGAATATTTATTGCAAAGTTTTAGATTTTGTTGATTAATTTGAATCATTGATTATTTCATATTATATGTTGTATATTCTCTTGAAATGCAATTCTATTATCCATATTATATTATTCATGTTATCCATATTATCCATATTATGCAATTCTAAAGGTTATTCATGTTATCCATATTATATTATTTTTACTCAAGATTTGAAATTCACTTGCAATTTGATTATATCTAAACTAAATGACACTCAGTATGTAATTATTCTATCCATGTTATATTGTAGCACTTGTTTGTAAGTGGCAGGGACTAGCTACTACGTAGCACTTGTTTATTTAATAAAATAACTCTTTTGAAAATTTTAATGTTTGGGAGTTTGAATTTGACATGTCACTTTCATCTTTGTAAAGTTTTAATTTTTTTTTCTTTTTTTAATCAAGGAGAATATGGTAGAGTTACAATGTTTTTTTTTTATTTTAATCAAGGAGAATAGGTACACATTAGTGGCATTCATTGATGAGACTAGGGTTCGGATGAGAAGAAACTATCGCGATGCTAATACCACGACCACATTGAACAAGCTATTCGAGTTTTGAATCTAAGAACAACCCAATATTTTTTCGTTGAACACCTTTCGGTGTGGGGCGTTCGTCATTGAGTCTTGAACTAGTGGGCTAGTAGAGCTTCAATGTTAGACTCAATTTTTTAATGTTTGTGAGGATAGGGTAGTAGAACACAACACAAAAATATGTGTTTTGTGTTCGTGTGAGGTGGGAAAATTCAACATTCATCACCATTAATGATGTTTGATTTATAGGTAATTATGCACTTGAATCTCTTTTGTATAAGTGCTTGCAGACAGGGATAATTTCATGGGAATACACTCATTTTTCCTCTTGAACGTTCCATACCATCATGCAGCATCGACATGAACTTGCTAGCTGGGAAAGTATCACCTGAAAAATGCCTCATGGAAACCTCATGACTATACCAGATCTAGGCACCTTAGAGTTTGCAGAATGTCAAGTGCTCGTTTCACTGTAGGAGATGTTGCACCATCGCCACCCAACCATACGCAATGCTACACCATTTCCTCCGCCGATCAAAAAAAATTTTAACAACCGATTACTCAACATTTGATGATGATATCTCCCATCTAGTCTCAATCCTAGATGGTGCTTGAAGATCTTGTCTTGGGTCCACCCGAACACATACCTTCATTGCATCTATCAATGCTATTGTCCTAGCATGGTTGACACATCATGTTGAATGGCACCATCCTCCTATGAGCTTAGCATACAACTCCTTGTTGGTTTGCCCCATCTGATACAACTAGACATCCTTAGTTTTCCTAGCTTGCACGCTAGTACACTGTCATGTCTGTCTCATGGCCATCAGTCATGTGTTGGCCATCAAGGCTTCCAAAATGATATGGGATCGTCATACACCCTTAGTCATGTATGTCTGGCATGCCTTCCATTACGCAAATTCCAATGGTGTTTCATGTACAGTCGTGGCAGACAACAATAGTGGGGAACTTATTTTTAGTACTTCACAATATGTTGCCATACATTCGTCATCAAAAAGGTGGTTGTGATGTTGTCCTTAGGGAAAATTGATGACACATTTTGGGCCTAGTCACCATATATTTTAAGGAGATACACATGGTTATTGATACAAATGGTTGAGAAAATACCCTTTAAGGACTTCATTCAATCTCTCCAATGATTATCAGCTCTCAATGCATTGGAAATCTCTCAAAGAAAAGTCACTCCAACATCATTCCAAAATTCCATGCCATTCAAGTCATGGATATCACCACCGCATAAATTCACCTTGACTTGTAGTGATTTTTAACCAAACATTAGCAAGTCTTTAACACACCTCGTGTCTTGCCCCCCTTTTCTAGTGAGCATGATCATGGTATTCCCTTGATTCTTTGAAATCAACCCCCAAATTCATGTCCTTATCGACACCCATTTTCTTAGAAGAATGAAGTTGGATTATTCAATAAATATTGGGGTCAGTCATTTGACCTAGTACTAGTCCTTATGCATTGCCAGTGTTCATGGTATTAAAGAAAGAAGGAAATTGGTGTATGTGCTCTAATTTTTGTGCTCTCAATAAACTGACTATTAAAGACATTTCGGGTAATTTTTCTAGTAGGAATTAGCTGTCAATATACATTGATAGAGGAATTTTTTGAGCACACAATGATTTTAATAAATATTTCCTCGCAAGATTTCTCCAAAAGTAACCCAATTTGTTTTTCCAAAACTATAACGATTAGCAAACTCCAATATAACGTTCGGTGGTCATAATAATTTTGAGAATTTGTAGATGGTAAAAGCACATTGTCGCAATGGTGGTCATCCTAATTGTTATGAGTAACATCACATAGATATCATGAAGTAGTGTCACATAACTTTCCTACACACATATATCATGAAGTGGTGTCACATAACTTTCCTATGAAGTTGGGTAGGGTCAGATTAATTTCTTAAAGGCCCTTTAGAATTTGTTATGATTGATAATGATAAATAGATAAAAAGAAAACCCAGCCAAAAGAAGTTTAACGCTTTTCTACTTGCAAAGAACCAAGTCTACTGATATGGAGCACGATCAAACCCAAATACCATCAATCAATATGCAGGTAATTGAATAGAAGGAAATAGAAACCCAACAACCATCAATCAATCAGCGGGGTAATGGGATAGAAGGAAACAAAAACCCTACAACCATCAATTTGAGGAAACAAAAACATAAATCACCAATAAAACCTTACAATTGTGGGAATAGTGGAAAAGATAATGACCATCCCAATCTACAAACTTAAATAAATGACCATTTAAGGAACATATTGCTAAAGTTTTGGACATATGTATATGAGTCGAGTGGATTTCCGAGAGGAAGTAATTAGCATGAAATTCAGTCAAATTCATTTTAAAAGCCGACTAAGTCTACCGATACGAAGCTGGATCGAACCCAACAGCCATCAATCTATCTGTGGGTAAGGTGGGTAATCGCTATGTGTTGAACCAAACAACCATCAATATATTTGTGGGTAAAGTGGGTAATGGCTCTGTATCAAACCCAACAGCCAACAACCATCGATCGATTTGCGGGTAAGGTGGGTAATGGCTTCGTATCAAACCCAATAGCCAACAACCATCAATATATATGTAGGTATTGTGGGTAATGGATTCAAACCCAACAACCATCATTCTATCTATGGGTAATCAATCGATCTTATTCATTTTGAATTAAACAACAGAGATAACAGAGAATTGAACTTACATTAAAGTTGAGAAGGAGTATTAACTTGGGAAAAGGGTTATTCTTCACTGGCTTTTCTCCATATTTGCGCTAATGATAGGCATATTTCAGATGATTGAGAAAACCTAGGCTCACGATTCTATTTTTTACCCTTTTTCCTGCACAAACACCAGTAATTTATATTAGCACACATTATAGGCCCTAAAGACACGTATAATCTAGCAGCTTACCTTACATAATTTATATATTACCTTGCATAATTTACATATTAATAGAGCGGCCTCTTGTGCATTCTTCTTCTATGGCTGCCATGGCAAGGTTGAAAATATTTACTGATTACTTGAGAAACCTCCTGCACAATCTTCAGCAGCAGATATCTAACCTCCTCCTCTATCAATCACACAAACAAACATGACTCAGATCCAGACTCGTCCATCAAGAATCAAACCGACCAAGATTCAAACTCAGACACCCGAACACAGAGGCATTCCAGTCTAGACCATAGACAGAGGAGGACGAAAATGTTAAGCTAGGTAAAATTCCATATATATATGCATTTCTTTCAACACATACCTTCAATGGATAGTTTTTTTTCCTGCCTTTTCCTCCTTTCTAGAACCTTCACAAAGTATCTAACAAAATCTTAAATTCTTTTAAAAAAATCCTCCTTAATAAAATTTGAATTTGTGAGAGTTTGAATGTGAGATGTCACTTTATTCTCTATTTTATAAAGTATCAATTTTGAAAATTTGAATGTTTGGGAGTTTCGATGTTTTTTTTTCTTGTAATCAGGGATAATAGGTTAGAGTTTCAATGTTTTTTTTTCATTTTAATCAAGAGAATAGGTACAAATCAGTGTCATTCACCAAGGAGGCTAGGTTTCCAAATAGAAGAAACTTTCGTGATGCTAACACCACAAGCACGTTGAGCAAGCTATTCAAATTTTGAATCTAAGCAGACCCTGCTCCATAGAAAATGAAACCAGATGTGGCAAGCCTTCTCGAGTATACCTTTGGGGACCCAGGCCAATGTTATCCAGTACACCAGGATAGCCTCTAGAACAGATTTGATCAGAATAATCCTATCAGCCCTCAACAGATAGCGATGACACCACAGTTTGATTCGCTTGTCTAGTTTTTCCAGCAGCGAGGCCCAGTCCCGCTTCCGATAGTCGTTAAGTTTTATAAGTAACCCCAGATAGTGCATACCCTCTTCAAAAGCTACTATGTGAAAAGCGAAAAGTTCTGATAAGACCCTTTCTTCCTCCATGGATAAGACATAGGGGATGACCATGGATTTGCCAACGTTAATCTCCATGCCTTTTTCTTTAGAGAAAATATTGCGAATATCATCTAAAGCACATAACTCCCTAACTAAGCCCGAACAAAAGATGAATATGTCATCAACAAAGAGAAAATGTGAGATGTGGAGGTTCTGTGCAAGTTGCAGCCCAATGAAATTGCCCAACCTTATCACCTCCTTCAGGGCACGGCTGAGACCCTCAACCACCAAAAGGAATGAAAGAGGTGACAGTGGGTAGCCTTGTCGAAGCCCATGCTCTGCATGGAAGAATGGTGAGGCCACACCATCGATCATAACTGAAAAGGAGACAGTGGTGATACAACTTAGGATCCATCTGATAAATGCAATATCAAAACCCGGATGCATTAAACCCAAACGAAGATAAAGCCAGCTTACCTTGTCAAATGCCTTTGCGAGGTCAATTTTAAAAATGACTCATTTTATATTTTTAACAAACATTGTGCATACAAAGATCTACAAACACAAACACATAGAGTTACAAAAAAAAATTTACAAACAAAAACACATAGAGTTGCATAAATGAAAAATGAAATAAAACAACAATTAAAAAAATGTAAAATAATATAATGTAGATATATTATTTTAATAAATATTAATATTATTAATACATTAAAAATATAATTATATATTTAAGAGTTTTTCTTAGCTTTGAGATTTTAGAATCTCTACTAATAAGACCAACCATGGGAAGGTGAAATCTCATATGGCTTCAAAAACTATGCTTTGTTTGTTGTTACAACAAAGCTAATCTATGTGCTTTGTTGTTGTTGTTACAACAAAAAGGGTTGTTTAATTTTTTAAGTTTTAGTGTATTTATTAAGTTTAGTTTATTATAGTTATTAAGTTTATTTATAATAAAAAAAAAGATTATTTTAATTGTAAATTAAATTTTTAGTTATGTATTCATTATGTTTAATTTATTATAGTTATTAAGTTAATTTATATAGGAAAAAAAATATTATTTTAATTGTAAATTAATTTTTTAGTTATGTATTTATTAATTTGATTTTATTACAGTTGTGACATTATTTAATTGATAACAAGTTAAATAAAATGGATCACGTAAATCATTTTTAAATTTGTCATTAAAAATAAATGAAAAATGGATTAAAACAACAATTAAAACAAATTAAAAAATAAAATAATATAATGTATATATATTATTATATCTCAAATAAAAACACACACACACACATATATAACTTATATAGGCAATTTTAGACAAAGATCTACATATCTAAATACATAAAGTTGTATTATAAAAAGCATGTACAAAGATCTAGATATCTAAATACATAAATTCTTATTATAAAAAGCATGTACAAATATCTACATATAAAAAAATCTACAAACAAATACACATAGATTTGCATACAAAAATCATGTACAAAGATTTCAAACACAAACATAAAAATGCATACAAAAACACATAGATTTGCATACAAAAATTATGTACAAAGATTTCAAACACAAACATAAAAATGCATACAAAAACACATCATTTCATACAACAAACATAAAAATCATTTCATTTAACAGAGAGCTGCATGATCTCCAAACACAAACACATAGAGTTACAAACAAAAACACATAGATTTGCATACAAAAATTATGTACAAAGATTTCAAAAACAAACATACAGTGGCATACAAACATAAAAATCAATTTCATTTAACAAACAAAGAGTTGCATACAAAGATCTACAAACACAAACACATAGAGTTACATACAAAAATTTACATACAAAAACACATAGATTTGCATGCAAAAATTTATGTACAAAGATTTCAAAAACAAAGGTACAGTTCCATACAAAAACACATCAATTCATACAATAATTTCATTTAACAAAGAGAGAGTTACATGCAAAAAAACATTATTTTATTTAACAAACAATATACATGGAGTTGCATACAAAAAAAACATTATTCTAGTT